>OZ030006.1:78406131-78466131 GCA_964023405.1 Apodemus agrarius | reverse complement strand
GGAGCACAAGGGGAGGGGTAACCCAGGACCTGACTCCAGCAGGAGGCCCTCAAGAGCAAAGCCATCCATGTCACCGCCCCCCTGGCTCAGGCTTGTCAGGTTTCCTGTTTGGGGAGGAAAAACAGCAAAACCTAAGAAGGAAAAGGAAAAAAAAAAAAGAGCAAAGAGTAGGCCTCCTCTTTGACCTGGGTACTAGTGTCCCTGTTCTACGCATCCCTGCCCGGGCCGTGCCCGCCACTAGCGTTCGGGGGTGTGTGGGGGAGAGCGGGGCCGGCAGGCGGTGTGCGCCCATTAATCTGCCGGGCGGGCGGCGGCGGGCGGGCGGGCTGGGGGCTGTTTGTAACTTTGCTGCCTCGGTCGCCGCGGTCCCCGGGGAGCGGGCTCCGGCGCTCTTTCCCATTGGCCGCCGCTGCGTCAGCTGGTGCGATTTGCTGCTGTCGCTTTTGGCGTTCGGCCATCCAGAAACAAACCAGTTCGATGACTACTAATAGTTATAGCCAGATGTACTAATACACAACAAATCACAGTCCTGCAGAGGGGCGCGCAAATGAGTTCCTATTTTGTGAATCCCACTTTCCCTGGGAGCCTGCCCAGCGGCCAGGACTCCTTCTTGGGCCAGCTGCCCCTCTACCCGGCCGGCTATGACGCGCTGAGGCCCTTCCCGGCCTCTTACGGGGCGTCGAGTCTTCCGGACAAGACATACACCTCACCTTGTTTCTACCAACAGTCCAATTCGGTCCTGGCCTGCAACCGGGCATCCTACGAGTACGGGGCCTCATGTTTCTATTCTGATAAGGACCTCAGTGGCGCCTCACCCTCGGGCAATAGCAAGCAGAGGGGCCCCGGGGACTACCTGCACTTTTCTCCCGAGCAGCAGTACAAACCTGACAGCAGCAGCGTGCAGGGCAAAGCCCTCCATGAGGAAGGCACCGACCGGAAGTACACAAGCCCTGTTTACCCCTGGATGCAGCGGATGAATTCCTGTGCGGGTAAGGCATTTCCCTGCTTCACCACTCCAGAGAGTGGAGGGAGAGTGAGAAGCTGGCAGGGAGACAGGAAGGAAGGAAGGAAGGAAGGAAGGAAGGAAGGAAGGAAGGAAGGAAGGAAGGAGAGAGGCCGGCGAGAATAGGAAGAAGGGAAGAATAAACAAAATTTCCTTCTCTGTTGTTTTTTAAATTTGAGAGAGAGAAAAGGAAAGAAAGAAAGAAGGAAGGAAGGAAGGAAAGAAAGAAAGAAAGAAAGAAAGAAAGAAAGAAAGAAAGAAAGAAAGTCAAATTCAAACATTCCCATGGGATGATCAGGCCCAGTCAGAGCAAAGCCAGGGCCACGAGGTCCCTGTAAGGAGACACTTTAGGGGAGGGGGAGGGAGTCACTGGCAAGCTCTATGAGCCCTGTAACTTAGGGGGCAACAGAAGAGAGAGGGGAGACCTGGTGGAGAGGAGAGCCTGCTCAGTGCTCTGGTACCACCCCCTCAGGTTTCCAAGCAGAGAGGGCCTCCAGAGGGTGGCATGGGAAACCCCTCCATGTCCTACCCCTCTCCTCTCTCCTCAGCCCTTTGAAGCCCAGACAGGCAGAGGCCCCATTTCCACATTTGACCTCTTTCTGTGTCTCCACCAAAGCTTTGGAGGGGAGGGCACCTTCTCAGCAGAATATTCTCTCTCTCTCTCTCTCTCTCTCTCTCTCTCTCTCCTGCCTCCCTCTTTTATCTTCCACTTCACTTCTAACTCTTAGCCAACTTTTATCTCCTCCTGAGACCCTTCCTGAGCCTCGCCCCTGGCGTGGGGCGTGAGTTGTCTCACCCCTGGGTGCCTCTGGCACCAGACAGTCCAACACCGTCCTCACTGCCAGTCCTCACCCCCTCACCCACTGCACCCTCTCTTCGCCCCAGGTTTTCAGTGCTCACACGGGGACTCCTCCTTAACCTTTGGAGCAGGGACAGAACCTAAGGGGACCTTTAAAACAGAACAATGTGGTTGCTTTACAACTTAAAACCCCCCCATCCCCGTGGAGAGCTCTCAGACGAATCATAGAACTTGCTAACAATATGCAAAGATTTGAGAAGGCCGGCCATATTTAACTTCCCCCAAATACATTGAGATCTGACTTGGGGAGCCTTTCACAGACACCAATGGAAGCACTCAATTTCCATACTGCTCCCAGGATCCCCACTGCCCTCACAGACAGATAATTGCTACATTCCCTTGAAACAGTGACTTTGGCCCCTCAAGTTAAGAATGGCCATGCTATTTCTTCAAGTCTAATGGTTCTCTTACAAACCACATTTATCAAAATCAATAACTTCCCACCCAAGTCGTTTATAGGTGAGAAAGCATCTCGCTTGGTATGAAATGGTCGCTGCCATCCAGCGGGTTATTTTGGCTATTGGTTGTGTTGCGAAAAGCTGGGGTGCAGTAGAATAGTTCCGGTTTAGAGAGTGCTGTCTGGGAGGCGCACGGGGTGGGTTGCTTTTGCCTCGCTCACCCGCACCTCATTTCTGCCTGCAGGTGCCGTGTATGGGAGTCACGGGCGCAGAGGCCGCCAGACCTACACGCGCTACCAGACGCTGGAGCTGGAGAAGGAATTCCACTTCAACCGCTACCTGACTCGGCGGCGCCGCATCGAGATCGCCAACGCGCTCTGCCTGACCGAGCGCCAGATCAAGATCTGGTTCCAGAATCGGCGCATGAAGTGGAAAAAGGAAAATAAACTCATCAATTCCACGCAGGCCAGCGGGGAAGACTCTGAGGCCAAGGCGGGCGAGTAGACTCCAGGGTAGGGA
Organism: Apodemus agrarius; assembly: GCA_964023405.1. Taxonomy (NCBI): domain Eukaryota; kingdom Metazoa; phylum Chordata; class Mammalia; order Rodentia; family Muridae; genus Apodemus; species Apodemus agrarius. The sequence goes on along the minus strand of OZ030006.1, from coordinate 78,463,352 downwards.
CCAGGCCAGCTTTGTAACCTCTATTGGCTTTGCCCTCTGGTGCCCTTGCCTGCTCCCCAAATTGTATTCCAGCCTGCTTCTTCCGCAGCTTAGGAAAAAGCGTCCAAAGCTTTGCAAGTGTCCACGTATTTACTTATTACAGAAAACAAACAAAACCCCACACACCGAACGTCAGCTGTGGAACAGACGCATTGTACACACACACACACACACACACACACACACACAACCTTGGGGGTATTCTCCCCCAAGGCTGCCCAGCTTGGGAGGCCCGGGGTGCACCCAGAATTGGCCCTGCTGCTGCTGTTAGCGCCTCTGCGCTCTGTGAGCTACAGACGCGGGCTTGTTGGGGGAAGCAGGATCCCTAGGCAGTGCCCTGTTTGGAGTCTGGGCTTTTTCGCTTTGGTCCCTCGCCACGAAATCCTAAAGGGCATCGCCAAATCGGCTCTGACTACTGAAAAGAAAGTGTCTACGAGCTGGGCCCCAGCCCTGTCCCGGCCTCTCAGGATGCCCCTAAACAAGACGCCTGAGGAACAAAGAGGAACTCCCCCCTTCCCCGACAGAACCAAATCTCTCTCTCGGCGCATAACCGTCCGTGGGAGAGCAGCAGCCTCAGCCGAGCCGAGCCAACCTGGGCGCAAGAGGAACATTACAACCTCGGGAGCGACTAGGCTCCCGCAGGCTCCCAGCTCCCGATTTCCACTCCCAGACTCATACAGCTCGGACGCCACCACTTAGAAGCTTTCAGGACCCAAAGGAGGGACCCAGGACCACGAGGAGAGCCGCAAGAGTTCTAGCTTCCAAACGTGCCAGGGACGCCTGCGATGCCAGGCCTCTGGTAGGGAGAGATCGCTCTCCTCTGAGCTACATTTCTGATTTACTTTCGTCTTTCTTTCGGAGCCCAGGAAAATAACTACGGTGATACTAGGCACAGCCACGAAATGATTCCATTAGTTCCCGCAATTTATTCCCAGTGGTCTAAGCGCGATCCCAATAGCTCTACCCACGGATCCCAGCTTCCAAGCAGTCTCAGAGGCCGTTGGGTATCAGGGCCCACTCTCTGGGTTCACCAAGAACCCTGCTACCTGGGGCCGGGCTGGCCAGAGGACCCGGACCAGGGGTGAAGATCTTCCAGGCTGGATACATAAGCAAATCAGAGAGCAAACTAATGACACGAAAAACATATTTACATGGAAGAAAAAATGATTCTGGTTATAGGAGCATGTGGAATTTTACCTCGCCTCAGAGAAACACTACACACAAAAGCTGTCTTTAATAGACGCCTGTGGTTTAAGAGCGGCAGGGACACTGTCCTTCATGCGCTCACAAAAACAGAGCCGTAATTGTGGCGGCTGCTGCGGGCAGGATTTATTTCTTCAATTGGCTAAATTGTCTTCCCTTCCTCGAAGGTGATATCTGTGTTTTCAAAATTCACAGCTGCCGGCCGGGCGGGCAAACCGACCCCAACCTCTACACAAAAATACGAGGATACAAAGCCGGGGAAATAAAGTTGTTGTAAATAATTCTAAGTCACCACCTCCCCCGAATCCTCTGTATCCTCGCCGGGCGTGCGATCGGCAGCTGACGGCCTCACAATTGGTACATCCTAATGGAACTGCGAGGGAAATGCAATAATTTTGCCATAATGGGCTGTAACCTCAATTCGACCCCGGCCCTTGCAGCCCGAGGTCGGAAGCGAAGCGATGCGCTCAGTCTCCAGCGGGTGGCGCTCGAGTCCGACTGAACGGCAGCAGCGGGTGGCGGGCACGCGCTCAGGGCGCGCGCGCCACCCCTCTCGCCTCCACCCAACTCCCCCATTAGTGCACGAGTTTACCTCTAGAGGTCATCAGGCAGGATTTACGACTGGACAACAAAAGCACGTGATTCGAAGTCGTACCCCATATTTGGGTGCCTACGTAGGAGGGAACCGAGTACATGTCCCAGTCATTTCCATAATTCATCATAAATTGTGCAAGGGTGCTATAGACGCACAAACGACCGCGAGCCACAAATCAAGCACACATATCAAAAAACAAATGAGCTCTTATTTTGTAAACTCATTTTGCGGTCGCTATCCAAATGGCCCGGACTACCAGTTGCATAATTATGGAGATCATAGTTCCGTGAGCGAACAATTCAGGGACTCGGCGAGCATGCACTCCGGCAGGTACGGCTACGGCTACAATGGCATGGATCTCAGCGTCGGCCGTTCGGGTTCCGGCCACTTTGGCTCCGGCGAGCGCGCCCGCAGCTACGCGGCTGGGGCCAGTGCGGCGCCCGCCGAGCCCAGGTACAGCCAGCCGGCCACGTCCACGCACTCGCCACCGCCCGACCCGCTGCCCTGCTCAGCGGTGGCCCCCTCGCCCGGCAGCGACAGCCACCACGGCGGGAAAAACTCCCTGGGCAACTCCAGCGGCGCCTCAGCCAACGCCGGCAGCACCCACATCAGCAGCAGAGAGGGGGTTGGCACGGCGTCCGCAGCCGAGGAGGACGCCCCTGCCAGCAGCGAGCAGGCGGGCGCCCAGAGCGAGCCGAGCCCGGCGCCGCCCGCTCAGCCGCAGATCTACCCCTGGATGCGCAAGCTGCACATTAGTCACGGTAAAGCCAGCCGGTTTCGGATCCACGCGTCCGTGGGGGCGCGCGGGGCTTGGTCACCCTCTGTTCTCTGCAGCCTCTCTCCGGTCTCTCTCCTAGTCTCGCCTCTCTCCAGCCCGCAGAGCCTCTCTCCCTGCGGCTCCCCTTTCCCTGCCTTCTCCTTCACTTCCTCTCCCTGACTGCGGCAGCATCCGGCATTCACAGATACTGGGGAGAGGGGAGGGAGGAAAATGGGGTGGCCGAGCCAAGTTTGGGTGTTGAAAGAGGAAGAAATTCCATCTGGAACCCCAGTGCCTCGGAACCCGTTTCAGGGTCAGGCATACAGAGGTAGGGATGGCAGTGGGGGCCGTGAATCGGGCTTGTCAGGGGAGATAATTTATGGGAAGGGCTACGCTGGGGAAACAGCGTTACTAATTAGAGCCCCCTAAAAGGGGTTTTGGGGGGGTAAGCTAGGCGAGGACAGACGGGATTCTGAAGTTTGGGGGCAAGAGGGAGAGCGAAGGAAAGGCACGAAAAAGAAATCGGGCGCCCCAAGCGTACGCTGGAACTGGAGGCGGCCGGCTCGGCTGGAACTTTAACTGAGGGTGACCCAGAGGCCACTTGGGAACTGAGAAAAAAGCAGTGCTTCGGTGCGTTTCTGGGCGGTGGGCAGCCTGGGGAGGGAGTGCCCCTGCTTGGGACAACTCTTAAAGGGCCAAAGAGCCGAGCAGGGGGCGAGGGAAAGCCAGGCTGTCTTTAAACACAGAGTTCCTGTCTCAGGTGGGCCGGTTGTTCCCAGAGTCCCAATCACGTTGTTTTTCTCGCCAGAAAGGAAGGGGGAAGGAAATTCGGGAAGGGTGGGTGAGGAAGGGGGACTTGTTGAGCCTTTCTCCCCAGCTCAGGACCCTGGCTGACTTTTGGAACCAGGTGCTGAGGAGTTGGAGGCTAAACCGCTGACTTTTCTGTTGCAGACAACATAGGTGGCCCAGAAGGCAAAAGGGCCCGGACAGCCTACACGCGCTACCAGACCCTGGAGCTGGAGAAAGAATTCCACTTCAACCGCTACCTGACCCGCCGAAGAAGGATTGAAATAGCACATGCCCTTTGCCTCTCCGAGAGACAAATTAAAATCTGGTTCCAAAACAGGAGAATGAAGTGGAAAAAAGATAATAAGCTGAAAAGCATGAGCATGGCGGCGGCAGGGGGGGCCTTTCGCCCCTGAGCATCTGCGCGCGCCCGCCCGCCCGCGGCCAAAGTACTGAGCAGTAGTAGCGGGGCAGCTCTCTGTAGTGTCAGTACTAAGGTGACTTTCTGAAACTCCCCTTGTGTTCCTTCTGTGAAGAAGCCCTGTTCTCGTTGCCCTAATTCATCTTTTAATCATGAGCCTGTTTATTGCCATTATAGAGCCTGTATAAGTAGATCTGCTTCTGTTCATCTCTTTGTCCTGAATGGCTTTGTCTTGAAAAAAAAATAGATGTTTTAACTTATTTATATGAAGCAAGCTGTGTTACTTGAAGTAACTAAAACAAAAAAAAGAAAAGAAAAAAAAAAACCCTACACACACAAAAAAAGCCCTCCCCTGACCAACCTCGTTTAGTGCCAATGTCGAGTGTTGCACTTGAGTTCTTTAATGTGCATGTGCGTGGAAGTGTTCCTGTCTCAATAGCTCCAAGCTGTTAAAGATATTTTTATTCAAACTACCTATATTCCTTGTGTAATTAATGCTGTTGTAGAGGTGACTTGATAAGACACAACTTAACTTGTTCAACGTGTAGTGGCTAGTGGCTGTGTGACGAAAACTGTGACTCCAAGCGGTGTGTCCCTGCGTGCCTTTGTAGGACCCTTTGCACGAACTCTGGAAGTGGCTCTTATAAGCGCAGCTTCAGTGATGTATGTTTTTGTGAAAAAAAAAAGTTACAAATATTGTCCAAGTCTGGCTGTTTAAGCAAACTGTGATCAGCTTTTTTTTTTTTTTTTTTGTATTTGTTTTTAAGGAAAACAAAACACTGACTGGAAACAAAACAAAATAAACTTTCTATTGTAAGTTCTCTTGGTCTGATTCATGCCAAACTGCAAGCGGCTCTCTCTGTATTTCTGTCTGTCCAGCAGTGCTGTAAGCTGCTGCGTTCTGGGCAGCCTGGGCAGCCTGCCTATTCACGGTGGCTTCCCACCAGCTCCCTGACTCAAGTCTTCCTAACTCTGAACCATCGGAAGACTCAGGTCAGAAGAAGGTGGGAAAGGCTGTAGGAGGTTCTAAAGTCTGAGTCCACCTCCTCTATCTCTGAGGAAAACAAGTTAACTTTGTACCAAAAAGGAGAGGATGAGAAAGAGAGAGGCCAGGGCCCTCTGCCAGCCGCACTCCGGCCCACAGAGATCCTTCTTCCTAAGGCTGTTCTAGGCCTTGCTGAGGAGGCTTCTCTTCCAGGCTGTGCACCCCAAACCCTCTGCCCACTACCCAACCCCAGCACTCAGTCCCCTCAACTCTTACTGAACCAGTTGGCTTCTTTTGCTACAATTAATTTGCTACAAATGGAAAGTACTTACCCCATCCTAGCTCCACTGGGAAACTCCTCAGAGCAGCTAAAGCCCAACTAGAGATTTGCACATTTACTGGCTGCGTACACGGATGCCGTCTTTCCTTTTAAAAGTTATAAAACAGTAAACTTTATAAGCCCCAGTTCCGGCTATATGACATTTGGGTGCCAAATGAATAGGGTTTTGTCTATGAATTAGATCGTAAAATCATCCATAGCACAGACAGATCGGCTCACTGGCTATAAAGCGTCACGTGGGGCCATTAAAGTAAGTTTTATGGTTTTGGGGAGTTGACATCCAACATTATATACCACATAACATATAATCTCACTAACGCTGGACTCCATTTGACTCTTTTGCAGGCTACGTGTGCTGCCTGGTCATTCAAAGTGTCAATTTTAGGTCCAGAAGTGTCCAAACCACAAGTTCTCAAAACTCTCTGAAAAAATGGCTCCCTCCATGTTAAGGTAAGCTTGCCTCTTGAGTTTATTTTCTCTCTAAAAAGTTTCTGGTCTCTCTTTCTCTCTGGCTCAGTAACTGTCTGTGAATGCAAAATGGGAGAACAAACTTTTCCCTCTGCCTTGGGAAAGCCAGAGCCAGCTCTGTGGAGGCCGCTTGGTGAAGAACGCCTGTGGCCAGCCGAGCCGCATCCTCAGGCCTAACTTTAATTGCTGCACAATCGTGAATGTTAATGACTTCCGCTGCTCTCGCCCTGCGTGCAAAAAGACGAGTGTGTGTGTGTGTGTGTGTGTGTGTGTGTGTGTGTGTGAGAAAATGGGTCTGTCTGTGAAAACTTGGTGGCCTCAGGCCCTCTTTCTAAGGTTGGTCAGGCCCAGGCTCTTTGGGGGTCGCAGAGCTCTGGGAGTTGAAGGGACTCGGGCTACTGGAGGAGAGGGGTGAACTGAACTGGAGAGTTTGAAAGAAAGGCCCGGGAAGGCAAGGGCTGAGGCCGACACTGGCGGGATTCCTTACCCGCAATATGTCTTCGCCAGGCCAGGGTCATTTGGCAGGACTGAATTGAGGCAGCAGCCTTTGGGCCTGGGTTTCAGATCAACTGGAGAGAGTGGAGGCTGACTGGGGCCTTGGCTGTGTGGTAGGGAGCAGGCCGTCCCCTCGGAATGTTGGGGACAGCAGGTCCCCACCTAGGAGGGTCCCCGCTGTCCCGCACCAGGCCAGGCCCAGCCCTGTTCCCCTGTCAGTTCTTTACATTTGACTGGTAGTGTTCTCACCAGCCTGTGAGTCTGAAGCAATAAACTTTATGGCCGGATTTAACTTTAGTCTTTGAATCCTCAGGGTAATTGAAAGGGGTTAAAGCGCTTTCTTTTCTTCCGCCTTGCCTGTCCTCTGCCTCCCTTCTTTCCTTTCCTGTCCTGTCTTTGTAGGAATAAGACATCTATGCACAGGACCCTCGAAAGGCAACTTAAGGGCTTCCCTGGATAACACTAAAGATGGAGAAATGTAGCCCTCTCCAAAATGCAGACAAATTCCCTCTTCTAAAACTGTGCCTAAAGTTTTAAGGGAAATTAGGGTGTCTTCAAATGCCCAACTTAAAAGTCCCCAGAGCCATTAGGTTGTTTTTCTTGACACATCATAAAGGGTAGTTTAGGAAGAAATCGCTCCTTTATCAGTAGGAGATTTCCTCTTCTCTTTTGTTATTTGTTCTTTCTGTTTGATCCCAGGAAATTTACATAATCTATGTTTTCCAAAACAGTCTCCAAAATTGCACCAATGAGTGAAGTTAGGTAAAATATAAATTTCCTGGGTACAATTCCATCTGGGCCAGCCTCCCATGTCCTTTAAAGTTAAGCCAAGCCTAAGTGGGAAGCCTCTGGCCTGCCTGGTGTCTCTCAGGGTAGGGATACACCCCGCCCAATCCTGTCTGAGGAACTAAGCCAAAATTTCCAACTGAGGTTAGAAATGAAGCATAAAACAAAATAAAATAAAATTTAGGGCTCTTCTTTCTCTCTGGAGCTAGGTACTTTTCTTCAAGTACTAGTTGGTAAAGGTATTTACCAAGTGCTTAAAGAGAAATGTTTTGAAGCATTGGTTTGAAATACCAAGTATTAATATGCAGAAGTTTTCTTCATTCAACATAAATCTATAGAAGCCCCAAATTCAGAGATCCAAAGAAAACAAAACCTAAGACTTAAAAAAAAAACAAAAACAAAAAAACAAACCACTGCTCTCCCACAAACCCCACTTTCCCTAACTAATGTCTGAAGAATCCCTGAAGCTATTTTGTGTGAAGTGAATATTGGTACTTCAGAGCCCAGGAAGATGTGTCCACCTACTTAGAAGGAACTAGAATAAAAAATTTCCATGGAAATAGCTTCCTATTATCTGCTGTGGCTGAGAAGGGTGGATTCTTTGTTTTGCTGCTCCGAGTTTGGTCTATTAGACAATGTTGGGTTGTGGTTCTGTTTTGGTTATATGTCTGGTGATTTTGCTTGTATAATTTCTCAGTGGTTGAAATAAGGAGCAAAAACAAAACAAAACAAAAAACCCAAACAAACAAACAAAAAAAGAGTCATAGAAATGCTGGCAGATTCACAGTACACTTAGGAAAAAGAAAGTATCTACAGCATCCTTTGGCCACACCCTGGGATGTGGGGATGGTCAAACAGGCTGATTATATCCAACCAAATACATTCCTAGGGCTCTTTCCAACAATTAAAAAAAAAAAGGCTGTGAGTATTGTCAGCTTGCTTACTTCTGTGTGTTTTAATCTTCACAAGGATTAAGTAGAATTTACGAGGGCACGTCAGCCCACATGGAGTTAAGTAACTTTTATGAAATACAGCATCAGTCCGGTCTGTGTGACTGTTATTGGAGGAAATGCTTTCTTTCTTACTATTTTTAGGGGAAGCATACTTAAGAAGGTGGTGGGGTATCTGTCCATTTTGTGGATTCCTTTGAGTGCTTTTTCTTTTTTTTAAAAAAAAAAAAAAGGAACTTAGTGACGGGGGAAACCCCCTCCCACTGAGGGCCTTATGAAGACATCCAGCTTCAGCTGGTGGCAGCAATCTGTGTGCTCCCGTAAAAGGAGAAGCTGGCAGAAGCCTGCAGGCCTTGTTTGTGTCTACAAGCCGAGAAGACTATATCCTCTCAACTATGAGTATCAGAGGAAGCTTCTGGTCACACTTAGGGGTTTGTTAGGGTTTCCCTGGTCTAATTTCACAACATTATGCCAAGATCCTCCTTCTCCTCTCTCTTCCCACTTTACCCTGCTGCTTCATGTGGCTCTGAAGGGGATGGGGAGAGCGGGGGGGGGGGGGAGAGAGAGAGAGAGAGAGAGAGAGAGAGAGAGAGAGAGAGAGAGAGAGATTTCTTGCAGAGACAGTTGTGTTCATTTGCTGAGATTTGGATAGTGTCACATCCAAACAACTACAGCACAGCACAGCAGACTGGGTGTGGATGTTAGAGAGGAAGACAGTTCTCTCAGCTTGTGAGACTCCCTTAGCCTCTTCCCTTCTCTCTGGCTGGGGTCGCCCCACAGCTTGTTTGCCATAAAGAAGGCAGAAAGTCTTGGGTTGTAGCCCTTTGGCTTCTAAGGGGGAAGTTTCCTTCTAGTCAACGACACCAGCGTAAACAGGATGCCAAGGCCGGGTTCAGGCGAGGCTGAACCACATAGGGAGGGAGCCCAGGGTCCCAGGCTTCAGAACTGGAAGGGAAACCCAGATTTGTTTTGTTCGCTGTTTTCTGAAAAGAATTTTATCTTCCTCTATCAGATCCCTTTCTCACAAACATAATATTTGTTATGAAGGTTACTGGGTAATTATGGCGGATTTTGTGGAGCAGCCTTTGCTGGAGGTGAAGTCTGTCATCGCCTAACAAATGGCGTCCACGCAGTTCACTGCCGGGTTAAGTAAATGCAGGGAAGATGAATCTGCACACCCTAGGACTCGCCAGCAGAGCTCGCTTTAGTACAAGTTCACAGCCACCCGGCCTGCCTGGGCCAAGTCTCCCAACAATTAAGGCTGCGGCTTTATTTTTAAATAAAACAAAATCCACCCCGGTCCGCTCAGCCAGGTTTCCGCCTCCCCCTCTTTTCTTACGCTTTTGTTTTTCAAAAGATTCTCCAGTTCTCCCCTAAATTGTCCTTGTTAGTGGAATCATTGGTGATTTCAAATGAATCCAGCTCCTAGATTTTGACTTAAAAAAAAAAAAAAAGCAAAAAGCTAGTTTGACAGGAAACATGGTCACAAATACACAAAAAATACACACTCCGTCCTCTAACCCCAGCAGGCGGTGGTGGGAGGAGGGCTGCCTAAGACCCAGAGCGCCCCTTCCCCCTAAAGAAGAGGCTCAGGGCTGTGTATCTTTGTGGTTAGTGTGTTACAACTGCAGGTCAAAAAGTTGAGGGTCAAAAGTTTACATTGTGCAGCACTCTTAGTCATCCGCCCAGACGGAGTTTGATGTCAGTGTTGGAGCTGCGATCTTGACTATCACCACAAAAGATAAAATGGCTCGGAGTGACGCGTGTATCACGGTGTGGACTCCAGGTGAACCCTAGCGGCTAAATGACCTCAATTACAGAGGAAAGGATAGAAAATTCCTCTTTTCAGGAGCAATACATGCTGTATTTCATACTGAATTATCTCTCCCATTCTGAGGGAATAGCAGCAGGTAAATAGGCATGGATTATCAAAACACCAAAACCTTAAATGCCAGAGAACCAAGAAGGGTTTGCGGGTTTGTCACAAAGTAGATAAGCTTAGAATTCATCAGTGGACCATTAAAAACCAAGTAGCAAGTTTCTCATGTTTCATTATGCCCCCTTTATATGACAAAAAAGGAGAGTGATTCTGATTGGTCAGGGCGCTTTGGTTTTATGTTGTAATACGTATAGTAATCTCCAAAGTGTGGGAGAAAAGGGCAGATAGCTTGCAAAGCGTATTCTTGCCAGTTTTCAGACATAGACTCTGATGCTGCTCCCCAACTGCACTCACCAAACGCCAAGATTGTCAGAGCAGAGAAGTGGAAGCCTGAGGGTAGGGATGGGGTTCCTAAAACCTCCACCACCAATAAGCACATGCCCATTCGTGTCCTTATGTTCGCGCTGTTGAAGTTTTCCTGTTCTAGTTATTATGAAGCCACCATGCGATGAATAGAGGACTGCTACAATCTGCAAATGAGCAATGGTGCAGACGGGCGGGCAGGAAGCTGCTTTCCTACATGCTCTGCCATGCTGCAAACCCACCGGGCTGCTGTTCTCCAGGAAATACTTCTAAATAATAAGTGCGGAACAGGGTGGGGGCAGGGATGAGGGACGTACTGAGGACGGGAAGGGAGCTCAGGGTGAGCTGGGAGGGTGGAAGAGAGAAGGACCCCAGTGTTCAAGAAGCAGACGGGGAATCATGCCCCATTTGTCTGTTGCAAATGAAGTGTTAACCAATATTTTATTTTTCATACATCTAGATTAGCTTTAAGTGTCTGGGTTGGACTCTATTTTCTAGGGAACATATTTTCCTTTCCTATATATTGACCTTCAAATAATCAAGGTAGAAAAACAATGGTGACAAAGATAAAATATTTTTTTCTTCTTAATTTTGGGAATAACTTAAGGCCTCAGAATGTCAACCTTGCAGGGATGTTTAAGACAACCCTCCACATTCAGGCTGATTAGATTTAATGGTGCCAAGTGTATATTCAGTGGAAAAAATAAATATTTTCCAAATGCTGCCTTATGGAAGCAAGTAGTCAGGGTATGTCTACTGTGCAATCTGTAAGTTTCTAACTCTGGCCAGGAGCTTGGAGCCAAATAGGTTTTCCCAGATGAGATGGAAGGAAAGAGCCGTGGTGGTCACTGCTGTTACAGCAGTGAGCATGTCACATCTGGTCTCTTGAAATGAAAAGAACGGAACCCAGCCCCCACTTACTCACCCAAAAAACTTGTCCCTTCCATGGAATTTGTCATTGTATTTTTGGTTAAAGCCAAGTGACATCCTTAAGAAACATTTTAGCATCAATACTCAAAAAACACCCTTTTAGCTAGTTTAGTGACAAAAGATACCCGTGGAAGTCACTGCTTCCAGAGGACTTACCTCTTTAGAGAACTTTGATCATTAGGATATAGATAATCCTGGGTAAAACTCATGTATAATCCAAAAATGAATATGTCTGGTCTGTATGTTATTTTAAACCATCACCAGGAAATTACACCCAAAACAAATTAATTGGTAAAAATGCCTGGTCAAGTGTTGTTTGTCCATACCCTAGTGTCAGTGGGAGGAAGTCCTTCAATGCCACTACCAGGCAGTTTAAAATCCTGGCATTCATTCCCCAATTTACTCTAGAGAAGTGTTGGAGATAGAGGACAGCCTGGAGGCCCTCACGCTAAAGAACAAAGGACAAATACAGTCAATACATCCCATAATGCTTACATTTCCTTTGCCTTTTCCCCTTGGTTTTTCCTGGGAAGGACTGACCTGGGCAAAGCACCCGGCTCTCTAAAAGACACTGTATAGACCTTTTAGAGGCGCAAAGTCCAAGGCCGAGGTGAACTTCAGGTCAGCGCGTCTAACAAATATGAAAATGTCGGCTGGTGAGGGCGCGCCTGTGACTTAACAAAGACTGTCAATGTGTAAGATTAATAAGAAACAAAATGCACACGGTGTCACTGTTCGGTCACTTTGAAACTTGGGACAGGGTTGCATTCAAGTGGGAAGGCTGTTCCAAATATATTCAAAATGATTCAAATCAGATTCAAACCAGGCTGCAAACACTGCATCCTTCTCGCCCTCCCTCTCCCTCAGACTCCCTTCGACTCCATCTGGGATGCAAGGGCATGATGGAAAGTTATTTCACTTAATGGGGTTTTAAGATAGCGATTTGGGGGATATCTGTTATCCCTGCACACGCAAAGGAACAATTGTGCTTACCAGTTTCCCAAGGAAAAAACAGTGCTTCAGCCCCGCTTGGGACCAGAGCCAGTTGGTGTGCGAGGATTAGCACTCTCCCTCTCTGCTCCATTTCAGGGCATCCCATCTTCCCCCAGGCAAGATGCTGCTGTGGTAAACTTTGGTTTGTTTTTCTAATTGAGTTAGTTTCTCTCTACCTCTCACTTGATGTCTTGGATCTTAAGTAAAGGCAAGAGATGCTTCTTAGTTTTACTGTTTTTTCAAATGATTATTTGATTCAATGGGATTTTGCTATGGCTTGCTTGCAAAGGGAGGCTGTGGAAGGTTCAAGAAAGGTACCGAGATTGTTTATTACAGCCATAAATCTTGCAGTAAAATGTCAAAATGTCGGTGTGTGAGATAACACTTGGTGGTCCTGGCTCCGTTTGTGTTTATGATAGAAGCTCAAAGACAAGTTACAGGCCTTGAGGGATTCCGTGTAAGCCCATCTTCCTTAAGTAATAGAACCTCAGGAAACAGATATAGTTAAGTCATCTAGCTTAACCGTATACAAAACAGTGCCAGTGTCTCCTTAATACTTAAACGTAGAAACTCTGTAGACCATTCTGAGGCTAAACAACACGGATTTTGTGTTTTAGAGTCTGTAAATAATATTAAACAGACATGATTAGGACTCCAGTACTCAAGGTTGGTGACACCAAAAACAGACAGGATTTCCTCAAGCTTTTCAACCAACCCGAACACAGGCAGATATGCAATACATATATATTTGTATATATGGTATATACATATGCTACTTGTGTTAGAAATGTCTAATTTATGTACCTATTTTCTTGCTAGAGAGAGATCAGTTTAGAGTAGCCACATCACAAGCTAGATTTGCTTCCTCTGGTCTAGAGAGGATATTGAAAGATTAAAATCTTTGATTTCCAACTATGGCCCAAATTTCTTTTTCTTTCTTTCTTTCTTTCTTTCTTTCTTTCTTTCCTTTCTCTCTCTCTCTCTCTCTCTCTCTCTCTCTCTCTCTCTCTCTCTCTCTCTCTTAAAATTCATGGTGCTTCCTGGCAGTGGACAGCTCTCTGTACTAGCACAGGCACCCAACGTGGAAAATCTCTTTGTACTACTACAGGACGATTTCAATAAGAAACTAACATGATCCTTTTTTTTCCTGACCTCTTTCCCTAAATTACTTTAAAGATTAGTCTCAATGATAGTCTTTATGTGTCTAAGCATTAAATGGCCATCTATCAAATAGGATATGTCCTAGTATTTAGTAGCTCAAGTGAGTAACAGATATGAATGAAGATAGAACAGGCATCCCTTCTGCAGTGTCTCTAGGCTTGGCTTATAACGTTCCTTGTCTGCGTTTGAGACTCAGTTGTGAGAAGGCGGTTGTTCTGTCCTGCTATCTGAAAAACAACTAGGTGCACCAACTGCAATTGCTTTGCATGCCAACAGGAGCGTTAGTTTTAGAATGTGACCTGCTAGTTTGCACTGCTTTACTGTCGAGCAAAGGATCTAGGCGTGTCTGCTATTCAGAAAAAAAGGGGAAGAGGACAAATACAGTACGAATGAGGCATCAGTATTTACTTCAAAGATCAACATTAGGTGGAATTAATAAGTAATTTATTTGTTAATAATGGCATAATTAGTTTACCCATCAAATTTCAATTACCAAATGGCAGGCAACAGTCCCTTCTCCCTCCTTTCCGGAGCTACTGATATCGTTAAAATGCTAATTTCCAGCAATTCAGAAATTACATGCTGGCCTGTAAATATAGCCTTTGCTCTAGATCCTGCCTGAACAAACACCATCCAAAAGAAGGGAGGGAAAAGTTAGAAAAGAGCGATTGACAATCAGACCAGGAAGGGCCTTATTGTATCTCAAACTTGGTTTTGTTTGCTGGTTGTTCTGAAAAGCGAAGTTACTGGATTCGAAGCCCGGTTTTGTGCAGGCGTCAGCTCTATTCCCACTCTAAGGTGGAGGTCTCACAATAGCTCCTGGTAAAGGAGGCAAATGTAGCTCTCATCAGCAACCCCATCCACTTCAATGTAGGAAGGTTCCAAATCTTTAAATGAAAAATGATGTACAAATTCTGCGTCTGAAAAAAAAAAGGAAAAAAAAATAAGTATCCACGAGGTTGTAGTAGAACGCCCTCGCTTGCTGTACTCCCTTGGCGGGACTGTTCAGCGGCCGGCCCTTCCTTCCTTCCACCCATCCTCCCTGTGCAGCTCCAGCCTGGCTTCGCAAAGCGGGGACTCCCTAGCAGCCGGGTGGATGTGCAGGGCGTGGGCAGAGAATCAACGGGCTAGAAAAATGGGTCTGTAGGCCTCCTTCGTTTTATTCCAGAGCTAGAATAAAAAGCCGGGGTCTGCCTCTTGGTCCCAGTGCCCTTCCCTCTCCTGGAGGGCCTCGAACCCTCGGAGGACCACCAGACGCCCCGGTTGGACTGGAGGTCAGCGCTGAGTCGTGGCGACCAGCTGCACCGAGGCCTAGGCCAGACGCGGGCACGGACAGGGCTCGAAAGGCCCCCACGGTCTATCAGGCCCCCAACTTCTCAGCCAGGAATCCAAGTTGGGGGGCCGAGGAACCCCATCTCGCTCCTCCCGCCCCGGTGGCTTGCAGCATCCATCACGCATCCCCCGCGCGTTTCCTGATCCGGGTCCGCGCGCGCGGGTTTCCTATTGGCAGGATCGCAGCACGTGGGGCGCGGGGGGCGGGGCGCGCAGGGCCACGGGGAGCGCGGGCGGGCGGGGGGGAGGAGCGGCGCGAACTTCGGCGGCGACAGCGGGAGGGGGAGGGGCGGGCGTTTGACAGCGGGGGGAGGGGCGGGCGCCGGGGGCCCGGGGAGGAGGGGGGGGATGGGAAGCGCGGCGAGAGGGGGAGGGGCCTCGGCGAGCGCAGAAAAACGACACCGCGAGAAAAATTAGTATTTTTGCACTTCACAAATTAATGACCATGAGCTCGTTTTTGATAAACTCCAACTACATCGAGCCCAAGTTCCCTCCCTTCGAGGAGTTCGCACCGCACGGTGGCCCGGGCGGTGGGGACGGCGGCGTGGGCGGGGGTCCGGGCTACCCGCGGCCTCAGAGCGCCCCGCACCTGCCGGCCCCGAGCCCGCACGCGGCCCGCCAGCCCCCCGCCTACTACGCGCCGCGGGCGCGCGAGCCCAGCTACCCCGGGGGCCTGTACCCCGCGCCCGCCGCCGCCGCCTGTCCCTACGCCTGCCGCGGGGCCAGCCCCGCGCCACCCGAGCAGTCCCCGGCCCCCGGCGCGCACCCCAGCCCGGCCCCGCAGCCCCCCGCGCCCCCTCGGCGCTGCGCTCCCGGCCCCACCACCCCGGCTGTCGCGACGGGGGGCAGCGCCCCCGCGTGCCCGCTGCTGCTGGCGGACCAGGGCCCGGCGGGCCCGAAGGGCAAGGAGCCGGTGGTGTACCCCTGGATGAAGAAGATCCACGTGAGCGCCGGTATGTGGCGCCGCCGGGAGGGCAGCGGGCGAGGGGGCGCGGGGCAGGGCGCGGGAGGGGACCCCCATCTGGCCGGCGCTTTGGCTGTGGGTGTGTGCGCGCCGCCCCGCAGCCTGGCCCTAACGTGAGAACCCTTTTGTACCCAGGGTCCCTTTATCCTGAGATTTACGAGACGCCAAACTGTTAGGGCAGTAATTATAGCCCCCATAAATTTAATTGCCCTGGCAGAGGCTCCCGGCCATGTGTCTTTGAAGCTTTTCTTCAGCCCCAATGCCCAGCACCATTCTTTATGGCTCTCGGGTGTTTCCCGTTGTCAATAGCCTGTGAAACATTTTCTTTGCCGTTTTTATGTATCTTGTGTGAACTTGGTGTCAGGTTATTATATAATGATGATGTCCGATTGCTCTTCCCCACCCTCTCTCCTCCTCTCCTTCTCTTCTACTTCTTCCTCTTTGGCCTTCTCTTTCGGGGTTCTGGCGTTCAGTCAACCCCAGTTATAACGGAGGTGAGCCCAAGCGCTCTCGAACCGCCTATACCAGGCAGCAAGTCTTGGAGCTGGAGAAGGAATTCCACTTTAACCGCTACCTGACCCGGCGGCGCCGCATCGAGATCGCCCACACGCTCTGCTTGTCCGAGCGCCAGGTCAAGATCTGGTTTCAGAACCGGAGAATGAAGTGGAAGAAAGACCACAAACTTCCCAACACCAAGATGCGATCTTCCAACCCTGCCTCGGCCCCTGCCGGCCCGCCTGGGAAAGCACAAACTCACAGCCCACACCCCCATCCCCACCCTCTCCCTGGGGCTTCCACACCCATTCCCTCCTCCATATAATCTAGAGACCTAGATCCGTTTCTGTCACTTATGTGCCCTCCTCATCTCCTGCTCCTGTCCTCATCTGCTCCTCCTTAAGTAAACATGAGACACCAAAACAAAATCCAACTTGCTGGAAACCATAACCAAAAAAAAAAGAAGACAGTGTCCCTGCCTGGTGTCTGGGTGTGACCCCCAAGAGGGCATCTGTCCTGGTCACTGCTTAGTGGAACAACCTGCTGACCTGGACAGCTTTGCCAGGGTTGGACACCTGTAAGGAATCACTGGCCATCGACCACCTTTGAGTCAGCCAGACAGCACGTGCTGCCTGGGGACTCGCATGTTTGTTGCAAGCAGAGCAGCAGGCGGGTTGGTTCCCGGCTTCCTTACCTCCCTCTTCTGCATTAAGGCAGCTCACGTGAGCTTTCCTGAGTAGACATTGTGGACCTCACCAGATTATTTAATTCTCAAAGTGTGTAGACCTCGATGGTAGGTGTGGCATGTAGTTTCCTCTCCTTGCATTTATTTAAGATACTGCTATAGAGATGTTGTTGTCTTATTCTGGGGCGCAGTCTTGGGGAGAGGGAAATGCATTTAGACCCACTTGCAAACTGTACAGAGCGATATGGTTGTATAAAGAGGAACGTGCTAAGAATAAACTTCAATTTATAAGACATTAAAAACCTAAGAGACAGATTTGTGTGTGTTCTAAGCTTAAAACCAACCAAACCACCCCAAGCCTCCTCTTGGTTGAGATATTGGATCTAGCATGTAGAGAAGCCTTGTAGACAAGGGTGAGCTGGGGTCACATTCTGAGTACACTCACAATGTGTGTGTGTGTGTGTGTGTGTGTGTGTGTGTGTTCAACTTGATCTGAATTTTTGCCAGGCTTGACCCACAATGGAAGTTCCAAAAAACAGGAGGGCTCTTGAGCCCTAGAGGGCTCCTCTTCTTCCCAAACTTGGCCAGGCTTTCAGGCTTCAAGTCTCTGTAAGGCACAGGACCGCGTCTGTGCCCTGTGCCCGCGGTGAAAGGTGAGCCCCGCAGAGCAGAGGCCTGGAGCTGCTGCAGCGGCTCTGCAGACTGAACTCTGAGCACACTTGGAAACACGCGCTCCCTTGGCGTTTGTTGCACCTTCACACTTAATCTGCCCGTTTCCCTGGAGATAAAAAATAGTTTATGCAAAGGGTTGAGACTGCCTTTTGGTTTTTGGCTGGTCTTAAGCTCTTTGCGCTGAGCACAGCTTGGGAATTTTTGTTTGCTTCCCTAAGAGCTTTTAGAGTAAAGTGAACTTTCCCACCACACTCTCCAAAGTACCCTAGGAGGAAATAAGAAGCGCAAACGACACCCCCAAAATGCACCCTAAGCAAGGTAGCTCTGGAAGAGTTCACTGTTGGAAGGAAGCCAGACTAATTTGGGCCACTTTCCTCAGATGCCCTGTGGTGTGACTGTGCACTCCCAGAGGTCCAGAGTCTGAAAACAGGAAAACTCACCTCTCAATCTCTCTAACTCTAGTATTTGTGCAATGGTTGAAATTTGGTGCTCAGACATCACACACACACACACACACACACACACACACACACACACCCTACACAGAATATTGCAGAATATTAGAAGTGCCATCCTGACCTTGAAACAAAGCAATTTGTGGGATTTGAGAGAGAGAGAGAGAGAGAGAGAGAGAGAGAAAGAGAGAGAGAGAGAGAGATCTACCTCTGTAATGTCAGAAGAGATTTAACATAATTTTCCTAAGTGGAACAGGCTCGGCCACCAGTGCTGTCCAAAGTACAAACCAGGGAAACCTTTCTTCTGCCCACAGATAATCCAGTTTTTAGAGAGAAGCAATGGGCTGCGGCCTCTGAGAGGCCAAGAAAATCCTGAGGAAAGGAGCGCACACACTCCTTCCCAGGTCAGGAGGAACCTGGCACGAAGAGCGGTTTCTAAGGTGTGAACAGGCGCTCAGCGTTTCTGAAGGCTGTGGAGCTGCTGCTACAACACATTAGCCTCCCCCCACACTACACGCACTTGTAAAGCAAAATTAAATCACACTGAAAATAGCAATTTCCCCGGGAATCATTAATCACCTCATACAATAAATACTTCTTTGTAATTCAACAGCAATTCTGAAAGGCATTCTCTGGGAAAAGTCTTTGTAGGAGGGAGGGATCTTGTAAATAATGCTTTCTCTCAGGCAAATAGGCATCATTTTGGATGTATATGTATATGTATATGATCACTCAGTGGAAATTGAGTATCAAGCCACAAAACCTAAATATATTTTCAACTCAGATTTTCATCACATAAGGTAAATTCTTATATTTCTCCTCAGTGGGGAAGGGCAGATCTGAAAGATCCA
Organism: Apodemus agrarius; assembly: GCA_964023405.1. NCBI lineage: Eukaryota > Metazoa > Chordata > Mammalia > Rodentia > Muridae > Apodemus > Apodemus agrarius. The sequence continues at coordinate 78,444,747 of OZ030006.1, read as the reverse complement.
CCTGGACATCATGGTAGGTGGGATATCTTTCACTTGTCCATTCAGAAGAGGAAGTGAGAGTCAAGACTGCTTTTTTTTCCTGCTGGTTTGGGATGGGGACCATTTTTGTATTGACAATTGATAGTATTGGTGTTTTGTAAAACCAGGATTATTGAAAATGCTACAAACGATTATGCCATCTCTTCATGGTAGGTATTCTATTTGTGACTCAGCCTTTAAGGGAGCTTGCTGTAACAGCTTAGAAAAATCTCACTGTGCATCTAAAACCCCTCATTGTCTGCCCTTTGTCAGGGCAGCCATAAGAGTTCACCGAGAGGACAAATTTTCTATCTCATTAATTGTTTTTCTTTTTTAAAGCAAACCTACTAGTCCTTCAAACCCTTGACCTTTAAAGACAGTATTTTGTGTAAGCTGCAGCGTTCTCTTACCAAAACGACCCCTGCGCATGCTCTCCTGTCCCCCCCCCTTATTTCCCCTCTCCCCTCAATACACACTTACCCGGCTTAGTCACAGAGCCAAGCTGTGCATGACTCTGGAGAGAAAAGTTTTGTCAACATCTGAAATCAACCTAAATCGGATAGGAGACACTTTAACGGTCACAGTTTGAATTAAGTACTTAGCACTCTCCCCCTTGAAGAAAAATGGCAGTTTGCAGGCGTTCTTTGCTAGTTTTGCTGAAATCTACGATATACCCGGTGTTTTATTACAGCAGGAATTCATCTGTGACAGGCAGAGTGGAGTACTTAATACCCAGGATGGAGCTCATGGGAAGATTACTCAGATATATGGGTGGGCCCAACTCACACTGACTCTGTCTTTATACCAGCAATCCTGGGGTGCCCTAGTCCCTCTCCTTCTTCCCTTCTACCACATTTCCTGGGCACCTCTGTTCCCCTAAGCTCTCACACTGTGTCACTGTCCCCTGCTGCTTTCCCTCCAGCAGTTCTAGCAGAGAAACAGATCAGCAGTAGCAGCAACCCTTAGAGTGGAAGGAGAGACACCTCAAAGAATAAATGTAGCAAGACTTCTGGCTTCCCATCCCTGTGAGTGGGTTCTGTACCATCATTCTATTGATGCATGCATATATAAATGCACGTATATGCATATATAAATGCATGTATATGCATATATAAATGCATGTATAAATGCACACACACACACACACACACACACACACACACACACATATTCCTGCAAGGAAGAACTCAGACTCAAACTTTCCCAATGGCTGTTCCTGCCATCCCTTTCCTATATTATACACTGGATCAAGTAAAACAAAACAAAACTGCTCTGCCCTTCAAAAAGGTACCTCAAAGAGGATGGTATGTGCCCAGGCGGTGGTGGCCATACTTTTAATTTCATTACTTGGGAGGCAGAGGCAGGTGGATCTGTGAGTTCAAAGCCAGCCTGTTCTACAGAGCAAGTTCCAGGACAGCCAGGGACATGGAGAAATCCTGTTTTGAAAAAACAAAAACAAACTAGCCAACAACAACAATAAAGATGATGGTATGAAAATCAGAGGAGGCAGGGATGAAGACATGGGCTAGTGCTAGGAGGTGCCAGGAAACCGTCTAATCTGTAGCTGCTGCCTTGCAACTTCTAATCTGAAGAGGACCTTAAGTGTTCAGGATGAAAGGAGTCCAATTTGCTTCAATCGTCTCAGTTTACAAGAGAGGACACTGAAGCAGTTGAATGACTCTTAAAGTTCCCTATGATAATGAGCATGTAGGTTGTAGAGCCTTTGGCATCACTCTGGAAGGACAGGAGTGCACAGGCATCTTTCATATATGAATCTAGGCTTCTGCTGATGTGCAGGGCCACACAAGTGTCTGTATAGACTGAAAGAAGAATGGATGGATCACTAAAGCTGCCCTGGGAGATTATGTAACCAAACTGCCATGTCTTGGCACTCAAGCAGGTGGGCTGACCGCTGGGCTCAGGGGAGGGATGTCTGCTACTTGACTGGGCTAGTAGCCCCAGAATGACTAATTCTGCTGTGCTCAACCTAACACTTCCATGCTGTTCCCTTTTAGGGTAAGGGTGGTTGTGTTCTGGAGGCCTGAGCAACAAAAAAGCCAAGTATGGGCTTTGGTTGCAACTGACAAAGGTGTAGCGCCTGTCAGAGTAGAGGGAGATATTGAAATTGTGATCTTTTGTGGTCATGTGACTCATTAAATAATTAATGCAGATAATCAGGAATGGATCTGAGACATCAGGGCCCCACTTCGAGGAATGAATCTCTCTGTAGTGAGACTCCAACTTCCTATTTGATTTTTAAATACACACACCTTCAGATTTATCTCCAAAGGCATTTAACTCCTTCAGGAGGGCAGGCAAGAATCCTTCAACGAGGAGAAGAGAGGTGTCCGGCAATCACCAGGCCAAAGGCTTTCTTGCAAGATTGCTGGGAGTCCAGGGAGGCTCTGTGTCCGGGGAAATGTGAGTTCCGGCTCAGACTTTTTTTTTTTTTTTTTTTTTTTTTTGCGGTCATATTTTTGCGATATGGTTTTGGTGGTGAAGTGGGACAGCAGAGCAGGCAGTTGGTAATGTTCTGATTCACGCTGGGGAAGGCTTCAGAGATACCACAGGAGGAGCACGCGGCTTTGTTCAATTTTTCCCGGCGTTCATAAATCACCAGCGCTAGGCAAGCGAGGGAGCAAGTAGAAGCCAAAAAAATGCGGGAGAGAGGCCACAGCGGCTTGCAGCCATTGCAGAAGGAGAGACCCGAGCAGAGAGCAGAGAGCAGAGAGCAGCAGCAGCAGCAGCAGCGTCTCCGAGACTCATTAGTCTGAAGGATTTATGGGGAACAGGAACCATGAATATTAGACTTGAGAATAAAAAAGATAGCCACAACAATAATAACCATAATAATTACAATGCTCCTAAGCGGTGTGCTTGTGATAGGGGTGGAGGAGGAAGAGGAGAAGGGGGCGAGGGTAAGGGGAGGGGGAGGGGGTGAGAACCGGGGCACAGATCTTTCTGGGATGATGGTGAGTAGCCAAGGTACAGAGCAACTTAGCCCTCCCTGATCAGAATCACCCCAGGAGACCCAAGACCAGGGGGCTCTCCCCTGGAAGAGTAGGAGTCTGACAAGACAAAGCCCCCCCCCATAGCTGCTGGCCCTAAGCACCCTTGTGCAGGGCGAAGGCTGCCGGTGGAGTTGTGGCAGAAGGCAGCTGCCAGTTCGCTGCTACCCCGCAGCATCCTAGGAGGCTCCCAAGCCAAGAATCAGGCGACTCCCCAGCTTCTTGGTGATCCTTTGCTGGCTGTCAGCCCGACTGCATAAGTGTAGGATAAACCTACACGGGGCTGGCTTGGAGCAGGCAGGCAGGTGGGAAGTGAGTGGTTTAGGGTCAGGGCTGTAGAAGCAAAAGCCTTGCAAGGTCTCTGCAGAGGACTAACGAGCTGGTACCATTCTTGGCCATTTCCTGATGCCCGAAAGCCATTGGAAGGCATCTTGGCCATTTCCTGGTTAGCAGGCAAGGAGGTGTGGAAATGGGGAGGCACGAGGCTGGGGGAGGGAGTTTGGGGGACTTGCACAGGTATGGCTGGTATTTATTGTCCAGCACTTTGGTCTTGCTTGGTTTCTGGCAGAAGTAGTAGGTCTGGTTTTAGTGACTGGGCATTGCTTTAGTCCTGCAAGCCCACCAGGACCAAGAAATAGCTCGCCCCTGCACCCAATACTGCCTCTAATCTGTGGGCTGAGCAGGGGTCTGATTTCCCCATGAACTGAAATGAACGCTAGGTTTCAGCAGAGTTGGATTGAATGCTTCCAGACAAGGCTTCCCATTGTTTGCAAAAGAAAATAACGCTTGCGTTCACATTGCCCAAGCTGGGGTACATCCAGAGCTCGGCCACTGGACCCAGCCTCACCAGCAAAGCCCTCTTATTCTTCCCTCCCTCTCATTCATCCCCTACACCCCCCAAAAGCTAAACAAAGGGAAAATAAGATTTTGGGTGCAGAGATGGAATATGTATTTGTTTTACAAAAATAAATCACCATCTTCGGGCCATTCGTAGACTGGAATATTTCGAGCTATGAGTGCGTCTCATGGACCAGTGCCCTGGCGACAAGTCCATGTCCGCGTCACCCTAGGGCCACCCTGGCGCCCACACAAGACACATTTCTAACTCCGGTCTTCATCCCCTTCCTCCACAGCCACTATTCACCCTCTGGTGTTTATTTGTCTGCAGAGTGCCTGGACACTGGGAAAAACGATTCCCTGAGCACCTGGAGTTGGAGGCCATTGCTGGTTCAGATTTAAACATCTTTGGAGGTAAGTGTTGCACCAAACTCTTCCCCAGGCTTGGGGCTTTGCATCAGGAGGCTGGGAGACATGGACCTCCCCTCCTCCTGGCGACTAGAGCTGATTGAAAGGGGTTTTGGTCAATATTTAACTTTGGCAGAGTTTGGAGCTGAGCTCCGGGAGAACCATGTGGGCACGAGGCAGACAAAGAGCTCCAAAGCCTGCAGTAGGCAGAGAGTGCAGAAGCCAAAGATGAAGTAGGGAGAGCCTGAGGGGTGTGTGTGTGTGTGTGTGTGTGTGTGTGTGTGTGTGTGTGTCTTTCTACAAGCCCCAAAGAGACCACTACAAGGAACTGTAAAGCAAAAGCAAGTAGGGCCCAGAGCAGCAAGGCAGTTGCAAAGTGGGCTGCGGGCTGGGCTGCGGCTGGAGGCTGTGAGTTTGGAGACTGCCAGCCAGTCCCAGCTCTGGGTTGAGAAAACTTGTCTCCACCACCTGCCTTTTCTCTGGCTCCTCTGCAGTCTTTCCAGTGTGCAGGCCTTGCGGAGTCTGCCCCAGTCTCTCATCAGAGCCAGAACCACAATGCTTCCCACAGCAAAAGCTCAGATCCTCTATGTCCATTTCTTTTCTTTTTCTTTTTTTTTTTTTTCTTTCTCTGTTTGGAAGAAGGGGGAAACGCTTTAAAATTCTTTTTAAGTTCTGGCTTAATTTGTTCTCTTAGTTTGAGATGCAGGGAGGTAATTACTGTGGTTTATTACCTTGTAAAAGAGCCATAAATTAGGGCCTGTTTGGGGGAGGGGCTGCTGGAATAGCTCTCAGAAGCTTGGTATGAACCATGAGTTTGCTTTGTTCTTTCAGGGGTTAATTTTCTTCTTCTTGTGCTGGGAATGGAACCCAGGGCCTCTGAGTACCCGGGGCAAGCAAGCAGTCTATCACTGGGCGATGATGTAGCTCCAACTCAGGGACTGCTTCTTAACACAACAACAAACTTTTCAGATTTTTGTTTTCTGTTTCCTAGGTCTAAATCTTTCCTAAAATTTGCTCCCCAGAAAGATGTCAGATTGTTAATCAATTCCAACATGAAACTCAGTGGCGCTCTGAGGCTGGGATGTGGTTTGGGATACAATTGTTTTTATCAGATAGCAAGTAAACAGTCTTAGTAATGGAGCTACTTTCTCATCTATGGGTGTCTGTATGTACCAAGTGTAGATGGAACATTTTAGGAACTTACAACTCTGTGATTTGCGTATCTGCAAATAACAGAACAATTGTCGCTATTAAAAGCTGCGGGAGCATAACATGATATATACATCCACTTGTGTCTAGAGAGCTTGGAGCCCATTTGTACTACAGTTGTACCCACAGGAAATAACTCACGTTAAATAAAGATTTATCATTTGAGTAGAGTTTTGATAGAGAAATCAGATTGCAGTGTTTGAGTACAGATATATCTAATCTGCCAGCAGCCGGGCAAATATTGACTAATGTTCTGCATGCTTGGTCACCTGCTCCTCCCAAGCCAACTTGCTCTCAGTTTGGCTCTGGTGGCCTGGCTCACAGCCCTGGCACAGCGGGGTGAGTGGAAAGGGGTTAGTGACTTTCCCACCCCCAGTTTTGCTTCAGCCGCTGGGTCCTGTGTGGGCTGCCCAACCTAAGCTGTTTTTTTTTTTTTCCCTCATAAGTTAAATTTCTTTTGACCTCCTCCTTGGATTTCTTTCCCCTTCTCAGCCCCACCCCCACCAACCCCTAATGTTAATTGTTAAGCAGCAGTTGGGGCATCAGTGGGGATGTTGGTGACATACAGGCTCCAGCCTGGGAGTGAGATGCCAGTGGGCTTCAGTGAAGTTAGCCACTTCTCTGAAACAGCACCAGGGGCTGCTCCTGTTGATTTATGGCCTTCAGAGTTTCAGTTTGCTAGAAACTGTAGAGAGGATTCTGAAGGAGGCTCTTCTCATCTCTGAACAGATGCCTCTGCAAAAACCTGGGGGGAGGAGTTGTCAGAGACTTGGCCACATTTCTAGGCCCCTTTCTATGGTATCTGAAAAGCTGGTTGTGGATGACTGGCGAGTGGGTATCACACGGAGCCGAAGACACAAACGATGAGTGGATTGAATCCTTGAGGGACAGAAGACTATGTTTCGGAAGCCAGCATTTGGCCTGTTTCCTATCTCCCCAACCTGGACCAGGCAGGTTCAGATTCTTACTTTCCAGCTTGTGACTTAGGTCATGGCCAGGGGAGTTTCTCTCTATCTTCTCCCATCCAGAACCTTGGAAGTATGACGCCAGCAGCTTAGGGTAGTCTCCAATTCCAGGGGGTCAGGCCTCCCTTTTTGTTGATGTTGTGGTCTGTGCACCCTAGTCCCTCGGAAGATTGTACATCCCTCTTCACCTAGGGTCTTATGTTCTCAACAGACCCCCTTTGGGTCCCCCCCTGGAGAGAAAAGCAGGAGGCTCCACAGGGTCCTGCAGTTGCTACAATTAAGCGCCACACGTGGTGCCAGCTGAAGACTGACTCCTCATTCTCAAACCACTCAAGAGTTCAGAAATGAAAGCAGGAAACTTTTTAGACGCCTGTGGAAAAGTTGAGATGTGTAGGTAATGTCATCAAACAGGAGGCATGAGTGGGGGTGGAGACTGGGGGGGGGCAGTCCATTTGCTTTAGACAGGTTCTACTAAGCAGAACTGGTTCCGGTCAGTTTCAGCTGGCATATGCGGAGTTGTCTTAGGGGTGAGACTACGGAACAGTCTGAGGGGAGGGTCTCAGGCTGACTTGGAGGTTAGCACATGAGACTCCAGTGGCGTTCAGCTTCCCCCCCCCCCCGATTTCATAGGCAATTAGATCATTTCCTCTTACATTTTTCATCTTTGGAGGCATATAATTTCATGTATCACTCAGCTATGCACTGAGGAAATGCATAAGTATGGGTTTGGCTAGGGCACTAGGTCTCTCCAGACTTAGCAAAATCCTGACCCCCAACTCTCTAACGGAGCAAGGCTTTCCTAGTTGGCTGCCTCTGAACAAAATCAACTGGACTTGGAGCAGAGACTTTAACATTTTGTCAGGTAATTATAGGCCTTTGGTTTCATCCGTGGCTGTGGTGCATGGCGTGGGTGTTAGCAAACTCCAGACAATTGCAGGCCGTAAAGAAGTCCGCTGACTGAGCCAGTGACTAGCCAGACATTTCTGGGCTTGGCTCTTGCCTTTTGATATGCTAGTCTGTGGGTCAGAGAAGCCTGGAGTGGGTGGTGATTGGGCATGCTGAATTCAATTTGTCTGTAAAGGGGAGGCCATAGGGAAAGTTAAGTGGACTCGGAGAAAACAGCATTTCTGTTCCCTGTGTTTGGAGTGTGTGTAAAGAAATGTAAGTGGAGATAAGCGCCTTTGTGTGGTATGTATGTGTGCAGGGTCCCCCCCCCCCCCGCTCCTACTGGGAAGATAGAACTCCAACCCTGGACTGGTTACACTCCCCTCCTTTTCCTCTTGCCAATCTAAATGTTCTGCTTGGAAACCGGGTTCCTTCAGTGATCCCCTATTTCAAATAAAAGGATTTCAGTTGACGTACGACCACGTGAGCACATAATACTGCACATTATTGTGGTATTCGGAGCGGAGACCCAGGCAGGCTTCGTCTGCCTGCTATTACAGTTTCTAGATTCTCTTTAGAGAAAGAGCTTTCTCCCCCACCCCCACACACCCACCTCCTCCTTCTCCCGTCTTCTTCCCCTTCTCCGGAGCGGGCGAGCAAGCGGTTTGCAGTTTTCAGCTCTCAGGGAGCAGTTCTGGGCAAGCTAGCCGATGGGACTCCCGGCCACACCAGGAGGATGGAATTTATTTTAAGGTATTTCCTCTGATTGTTCATATCTAGGGTGAGTTATGGCTGTGAGGGACAGAGGTCAGGCGAGGAGACCCTGGATCAGGCACAGGACCCTCACCCTCCGTCTTCCTTTGTTTCTGTTTTAGAACTGAAAGCATTTGAAAGATTCCCAGTTGCTCCTCAGACTCTGAGTTTTAATTCCCTGGAAAGTATTGTGGAGTGTAAAGGAGAGGACACTTGGGGGCTACAAGATGGGCCCAGTAATATCTAGTATTAGGGTTGCTTTGTCCCACTGCAAGCCGAAGGGCTGAGGTCCCAGGAGCTAAGCTCCAGTCGGAGGGAGGGTTCTCTCAGGCAGCAGAGGTGGCTGGAAGCTGTGGTTAGGAGATGTGGCCGGCAAGAAGCTACAAGGGTCAGAGACCTCTTGACAAAGGTGGGGGCCGGTAGCTGAGAAGGGGAGTCTCTCTCCACTTGGCCAGTGTTTGCTGAGCAGGATGGAGGGTTAGGGCTGACCTGAGCGGACGCAAGAGGAAAATCAATGAGGAGAATGTGCAGGCACACTGCCATTTTATTGATGATGCTTCCAGTCACTTTGTTCAGTTCTGGGTTGTGGGGGCAAAGTTCCCCATGCCAGACCCATTGAGTCCAACCTGGAGGGCACGCCATTGTTTCCAGAGCAATAGCTGCCTGGGGGGGGGGATGGAGAGAGAGAAGCTGGGGTGCTGGTGAGCGTGCCAGCTGCCTGGAGGTTGGGTCGCTGTGACTTGCAGAAGGGTCTGGGGTTCAGTTTAGGTTTCCACCACTGCTTTTGAGTTTGGTGCCTTCTGTCTACCCCTAAGCCATCCCGGGAGAGTTAAAGAGCGGCCTAGGTGCCCAAGACTGGAGGGACTTGTGTGGCTGTAGCCCTCGGCAAGCAGGGGCTTTATACTGGCTGTATACTCCCTGACAGGGAGCTATTGCCAGTATGGAGGGAGATTAGTTGAACTGCTCCCCTCCAAAATACTGGCCAGGCTGGGGCTAATTGGGCTTTGGGGACCTTCTGCTCCTGGGAAGAGTGAGTCTTTGGAAAGGTGAAAGCAATGGGTCTTTACTTTGCTCCTTGAAGCAGATAAAGGAATCCCTGTGAATCAAATTTGCCTTCTTTAGTTTAAAAATCAAATCATACTCCTTTATTTAAAAAAAAATTCAAACCAGGCCTCTTCGACTTGAGTGAGATTTACATCTCCAGGCAGGGCGGGTTCTGCCCTCCCTCATGCCGACCTCGGTGGGAACTGTGCTTAACCGAGGCTGTTTCAAGTGCTCTAAAACACCCCTTGGAAATAAAATGTAAGCTTTAATTGCTGTTCAATTACTTGTCAGCATTTCCTATGATTTATGACCCAGTTCTGGTACATTTTTGACCCAGTTAAAGACTCATAAATAATATAGTTTCACTAGAAAGAAGGAGAAATGGTAAAGGTTTCTTAGAGGCATCTTTTTATTGTGGCTTCAGTGCCGGCAAGAGAATAAACATCTAACAACAGACTCTCCAAGCTGGCTCTGTATAAAAAGCATGCACAGGAAGAAGCCAATAACTGCTCTCATAGCACAGTTGGTTTTTTCTCCCCTCCCAGGAAAGAGCCAAAGCCACTCGGGTTATGGTCAAACGGTTAGACAGACTGGTCTCCTGACTCACCTTCACCGGTCAGCATATTTCCTCAATCCCTTCCCTCCCCATCTTTGGATTTTAAAGATACTTCTTGCCAAATGTTACTCCTCACCTTCCTCCCCGGCTTGCACAGAGAGCCTTGGAGCGATGAGCCCCCTCAGAGATGGGCAGGACACCCCTTGAATGGGAAAAAGGTTCCATCAGGCACCTTCGTTGCTCCAAGTACTCTTCTGTGCCTTAGAAAATGCTTCTTCTGGTCCCTCTTGAAATCGTGGGACTTAGAGAAGATGGGGAAGGAAGCTCGCGGATGCTGAGCACAGAAAAGCTTGGTGGCTTTGGAGAAGCTGTGTGAACTGCGGGGTTAGCCTGGAAAGCGGCAGCGAGCAATTTCTAGAGGTGGAAATCAAATAGCGTGTCTTCAATCACAAGACAGTAACAAGCCAACAAAACCCTGCTAATATAAATGATTAATTTTAATAATCTCGCCTATGCTTGCTCCAAAGCCAGTCTTTTGGATTTCTGATGAGACCCATAAGGCCAGGGTGACCCGCAATCTATGTGCCAGGTCGCCAGACCCGCGTATTGAAAGCAGAGCTCTGTTTTGCCGGCTGGGGCCCACCGCCTGAGCCACCTGGGCGCTAGTCGGGGGCGCGTGGAGGCCCTGGTCTGAGCTGAGCTCTCACCGAGCTCTCCCGCGGCTCCCGCAACTCCTCGGCTCGGGCCTGGTCCTGGCGCTTGGGCTGCTGGGCTTGGTTTGGTGGAGCCGGAAAGGTATGCGTGGCATACGCCCTAGCCCTTTGCTCCAACGCTCTCAGCCCCTTTGGACCAGACACTCCACTCCTAGGTCTGGTTCTCACGGCCTTCCCTGCAGCTGGCTTAGCTGAGAAGGCGGCGAGAGTCGCGTCAGCAGTTTGGAGGAGAAAGTGCGGGTTGATTATTGACCCACGCCTTCTTTCTTCAAATGCCACATCCGACCCTGAGGGTTTGAAGAGAAAATGCGGCCGAGCGGATTTTCGCGGCCGGCTCTCACCTCCTACACGTCCTGGGCTCTTCCCTTTCAAGTTGCGCCGCTGCAATACGCCATAAGGAGCAAGTGTTTGCTGTTTTGGGCTCTGTTTACAGCTTTGGGGAGCCGAGTCATAAATCTTGCCCAGCCATAAATGACAAAAACCATTGGTATGCATGAGGCCACCCTGGCCCGAGTGCTTTTTGATTTCTCCCTTTCCCCCTGGCTTTGTTTTTGCTCTAAGGTGACACTTTGGCTCCCTGACAGTTTAAACATACTACTTATATTTTTAACACCTTCCTTTGAGAAGGACCCTCGTTGACGCCCCGGGATTGCACGAAAGCTCAATTTCTCTCCTTTTTTTTTTTTTTCTTTTTTCTCCACACTCCTGCTCTGGAGGAGTTTGTTTCTGAAGCTGGGGACCTGAGCGGGGCATTGGGAACGATCCCATCTCTGTAACGTTGTGGCATATTACCAAGCAAATGTAAGCTTTTGCTCAGCCCAGCAAAAGAAAGGCCATTCAACTAATTAGGGGGTGAAATATCCTGGATGTCCATTTGTGTTGGTGTCAGAGCCTTATCTGTCTTTCTCATGGGCTACCTGCTTCCGTGCCCGGACTGTGCAATGGGTACACAAGGGGTGGAGACTCCAGTTTCTGAATATCTTTGTGTGTGCCTGGGCCCAGAGAGGTTCATTTTACTGTGGGGACAGTTGTCCATCTCCCTGGGATATTTCCCTCGATTAGGCCTAGAATTTTAACCAAAGGCAGTTGAGCTGCATTTGGGAGGTGTCTGGAAATAGGCCCTACACCACAGGGACTGGCCTTAGGGTGTCTGTATCGGGAGTGGCGGGTGAAGAAGAAAACTGCCCAAAGTCGGGGCAACTCACTTCGTCTTCTCTTCTCCCCCCCCCCACCCCCCACCCTATGAAAATGCCCATGGCAGGGAATTGCGTGGTTTCTCAGACAGATTCTTAAAAAATAGAACCCGGCAAGAGAGCCCCTTTGTGAGAGCCGTTTGTCCTCATTAGCATAATTTTCCTGGACTTTAGTGACGCCTAGGAAGGAGAGGGAGGGCGTGGGGTGGGGGAGGCCGCCCTCCTCCCGCTGCCGCCGAGCTCGCTCTGCTCCTGTTCCTCCCCTCGCCTCAGCCCCATCCCCCACCGCCGGCGCTTCCCTAGCCGCTCTGCTCTCCCCTCCCGCCCGCCCCGGCACCCCTTACCGCACCCCCCGACCGACCCCTGCTCGGCGCAGTATTCATAAGAAACATACCCAAGTCGGTGCCACTAGCCCCGCGGAGCCCGGCCGCGCCAGCGCTTATCTGGGGCCGCGGCCGCGGGTAGGGCGGGGGCGGGCGTGGGGGAGGGGAGGGGAGGGGGTTCAGCCGCCCCAGTCCGCCGGGGGCCAGCCGCCCGAGCAGCTAGCGGTCCGGCTCTCCGCCGACTCCCGGCCTTGGGGTCTCCCGCCCGCACGCCCGCCCGCACGCCGGCTCGGCGGATGCCGAGGGTCGGTGGCCATCCCGCGCGGAGGGGACCCGGGGCTGCAGCCTGAGCCCGAGCCAGCCCGCGGCGGCCGTCAGAAGTTAAGGTAAGCGGGGCCACCAGCGGCCGCTCTCGGCGTTGAATGGTGGAGTGTACGTCTCGGTGATTTATGGCTGCAGACTTAAATCTCGGTTCAAGAAGAGTTCACAAGCCGGAGCTTCCTCGCCGGCAGTGACTGATACCCTCACACTTCAGTTCAGGCCGCGCTCCCATCCCCGCCCCCACTCTCCCCTCTTCCTGAGCCCAGCATCAACTTTTCTGGGCTGGTGAGAGATTGAGAGAGAGGAATGGGCTGGGAACCAGGGCTTCTACCTCGACGTCCCCTTTCAAACTCGGGTGAGGGAAGGAAAGGGAAGGAGAGGGGGCAGAGTCTGGAGATGTCGAATTTGGGCATACCTTGTGTGGAGAGACCACAGGGCTTCTTACACCGTGTACTCAGTTCAGTTCAGCTCAGTTCAGCCTCCTCAACTCGCTTCAGCTCTTGCACCTGGAGGTTATTGTCCAGGAACAGAGCGCTGGGGGGGAATCTCCCTCCACCCTCAGCCCTTGCTTGGGGGGACAAAGCAAAGTTTCCTGGCTGGCAAATCTCCAACTTCTTTACTAGATTGAAACTTTGGGGGCTGGAGGGGGCGGGTTGTGTGGACTCCAAGGTGACTGCGGACCTCAAACAATGGGATCTCTGAGTTGACTTCATAGTTTAAGTTTGTGGACGCTGCCCTAGGCACTTTGATTTTAAAGATAATTTTGTTATTTTTTACAAGACCATGTACAGTACAATGGAAAAAGGCTTAAGCAAGCTGTACGCTGGTATAGCCTGTGCCAATGGCTTAGAAAGTCACTAGAAATACTGCACGTTCAAAATCAACTTAATTTTGTCTTATCTAATATTTTGCTGTTCAAATGTCTAGAGTAATTTTCTTAACTTGACGTTTACCGTAATTAAGCTTGGTACCTCAAAAATTTATGATGACAGACATTAATGTTGCCAAGTGTAATGGAAACTGTTTTCAGTGTAAGAACGAGAAAAGTAGACATTAAATTGCAATTCACTCTTAAATTTTATTTTACCCTTTATTTACTTTTCATGCTGTTATTTGTAACTTCCTAGATATTTCCAAAAGGGAAACAACACACAGGCTTCATGAGCATAGACAATAATTTTGGATAAGTACTGCTGTAATTTTTATTGAGGTTCTGGAAAGTTAATCGTGCCTGTTTTCCAGATGTTGATCAGATTGTTGGTTTAATGATGAAATCTAAGGGGGTTATTAAGAACAAAATTATAATCACCCATTGGTGGATGCTTGTCCATATATATATATATATATATATATACATCCTGGTTGACAGCTGGTACTTCTAGAAAAGTTGAATAACTCTGGAATTGAATAGCCATAGTTAGGGTTTGAAATGTTAAATATTATCTACATGGATTTATTGTTATAGCTTTTTTAATGATCAGAGGGACGAGCATTCTGAATGTGTGTCTGGGTGTGAACATGTGAGACTTCCAAGGAACTTTTCTTGCTGAGAATTAGAAGTTTACCATTCAGAAGTTGAAAACCAGGAGAACACAGATATCATTTCTATAAAGTACTTTCTAAATAAGAGATTTTTTTAAAGGTTTTTTTAAAAAATGTTTTTCTTTACTTAGTATTTCTGAAGCAGGAAAATGGACTAAATAACAAATATGATCAACAAAAGTATACAAAGATCAGGGAAGTCTGGCAGGAGTTTATGGTTTGTGCCTCCATGCCTCCTCTGGAGCCAAATGACCCCCATACATCAAATTACATAGCAGTTTCTAAGACAGAACCTATTATCGCTAAGTTGGAAGGAGAGTTCAAGCCGTGGTCATGGAGATGAACGCTGGTTTTTCAGGTTCCTGGTGGGTTGTTTTTTTCTCTAATCCATCATGTTTTAACAGGTAGGATTTGATAGTTGCCCAGAATAACAGCACCTCAGAATATCCGAGGCTGAAGAGCCAGGAACCTCTTGTAACTTTGAAAAAGAGGTTAGAGTGGCTTGTTTCAAATTGCCTGAAAAACAGGGTGGGAGAAAAGGCATAGAAAGTTACAAGATTTGAGTTGTGACTTGTGGGTGGAGTTGGGGAAGACCAACACCCCCCCCAGAGAGAGAGAGAGAGAGAGAGAGAGAGAGAGAGAGAGAGATGGGGGGGGGAAGAGAGAGGAGAGAGGGAGGGAGACTCCTTCCAAAGTTTTCTCTCCCACCCTCTTCATGACCTTATAGGGTTCACTTGGAGGATGTTGGTCCTTTTCCCTGAACTAGAACAGGCCAACTACCTAACAAACTCAGCTTCCAAAGTACATCACGATCCAATAGTGTGTGTGTGTGTGTGTGTGTGTGTGTGTGTGTGCAAACCTCCTTTGAGAGCTCCAGGAAAAGGCTGGCTAGAAAGGACGTCTGATTATCTCAGGTCTTTTGGGCAAATATGAATCCTCAAGAGAGGATTGTAGAAAAAATGATGACCCTTTACCTTCTTGAGAGTCCCCCCCCCCAAAGCCTCAGCCTCTACAAAGGGACACCATGATTTCTTCTGGAAAAGAAAGACCCCAACCTAGCCTGCAGACCCTGTCTCATTTTGGACCTCGGCTCCAGAGACCCAGCTTCTAGCCCTTACTGGTTCTGCTGCTCCGCGGAAAATGCCCCAACTCCAGACGCAAGTTAAGCAAATATTTGTAGCTGCCAGTAAATTCCAGCAGCTTTTTATAGTGCGGCTCCCTGCGCCCGGGGCCACGTCGTGCTGCTAAATATTGCTGACCACTTTTTCTTTTATGGCTTTCATGTCACTTAGCTATTGAGAGTAAGATGGATTTGCGCGGAGCCCTCACCGCGCTGCACTTCTCCCCCCTCCCTCAGGTCTGCGCGCGGCGGCCATTGGCGGCGGAGTGTCACGTGACCGCGGGGGCGTGCCAATGTGCTCCCTTACGGGTGTCAAGCCCTTGTCAGAGAGTGTGATCACGATCGTGAAACATCGCGATGCAAAAAGCGACCTACTACGACAGCTCGGCGATCTACGGTGGCTACCCCTACCAAGCAGCCAATGGGTTCGCTTACAATGCCAGTCAGCAGCCATACGCTCCGTCCGCCGCTCTGGGAAGCGATGGTATTGAGTACCATCGACCCGCCTGCTCCCTCCAGTCTCCCGCCAGCGCTGGGGGCCACCCCAAAGCTCACGAGCTGAGCGAAGCTTGTCTGCGCACCCTGAGCGGCCCTCCCAGCCAGCCCCCAGGCCTGGGTGATCCACCTCTGCCTCCGCCTCCTCCCCAGGCAGCGCCCCCAGCCCCACAGCCTCCACAGCCCCCACCACAGCCCCCTGCGCCCACCCCTGCAGCTCCTCCGCCCCCCTCGTCTGTCTCTCCCCCTCAAAGTGCCAACAGCAACCCTACCCCTGCCAGCACAGCCAAGAGCCCCCTGCTCAACTCTCCCACCGTGGGCAAACAAATCTTTCCCTGGATGAAAGAGTCAAGGCAGAACACTAAGCAGAAAACCAGCGGCTCCAGCTCAGGTAAATGGATGCCTTTTGGAGGTGGGGCCTCTGGCCAAACCCGACGCTCCACCACTTCTAGCTATTACCAGCCAGCCTAGGAGCAGGGGAACATCTCCAGAAAGTCGAGTTCCCCCCACCCCCCACACACACCAGGGAAAATAATCTGTAGAATCTTTGCTACTTAGGAAGGTGATAAGGTTTCTGTGTAAGGATCCCCCAGACATAAATCTGCCTGAAGTCCCTGAGGCCCTCTCTAAGGCGGTTGGAGCCTGGTGAAGTTGGAGTCCCTCCTTGTTCCAGTGTTGGGAATTCTGACCTCTGCATAGACCCATCTTTAGGACCACTGTCTCTCTAAGCACACAGCTCCTCTTTCCTAGGCAAACAGTGGCATCCTCCTCCTCCTGAAATGTGGCAGAATAAAAGCGGGCCTAGTCATCACCAGGGTCAGATTCAACGCCTGGTCTATAATCAGAGCCAATGTTTTCTGCAGCAGATGGACTGGCTGCCTTACTTCTGGGAAGGCCTTGCTCAGTCTTAGTACAATGTGGGAGGCAGCCGGCCATCTCCTGGGGGAGGGGATTCAGCTTGTCATCCTAATGGGAACCACATGGAGCATTGGGAACTGGACTCCAGTGGGGGAACCTTAGCCTCAGGGACTTGGGCTTCCAAGCCTCTTGGCTACCTTGGCCCCTTCCTCTCTGGTTCCCTTTGCTCTCCTCCAGAACTGCTATCTGGAGAGCCAAGGAGAACAGGAGGTCCAAACTGGGGCAGCCTTCATGGTGACATTGAGAACCTCATGACCTTAAGACTCGTTAAGGACCTGGCCTTCTCTTCCAAAACTAGATAGCTTCGGAGAGGTCTGGTCTCCTTTGGTCAGAGAAGGTCTTCCAGTTTGACAATACCAATCTGTTCATCTCCTCTTGGTAGATATTGAAACTGGTTTGTTGAAGCTAATGGCTGGTCAGTCCGTCACGTCACACAGGCAGGATGAATGTATACACTAGGTCTCCCACATCTCAGCGACTGAAGGACTCAGGATAGTGACACCGACTCACAGGAAGCTCGTTGTCTGATGGCCAAGTAAATAAGGTGGCCGAATAAAACAGAGGAAGTTCAGGCCAGCAAGAAAGGCAGGAGGCTCTGAGCTCTGTCCTCTCCTTGAAGAAGCCCCTGATTCGCTCCTTAGAGGACGGAAGGGCAGGCTAACCAGGCTGTTTCCGCCCAGAAGCCCTGCTCCTCTCTGGCCTTGGACAGAGGTTTCTGTGGGGAGAAGAAAGGAGGGGCCGGCCTAGGACCGGGGAGCTAGGCGGGGTCGGTAGCAGCCCCTGACACCGCTCTTCCTCTCTGTATCCTGGCAGGGGAGAGCTGCGCTGGTGACAAGAGCCCGCCTGGGCAGGCCTCGTCCAAGCGCGCGCGCACGGCGTACACGAGCGCGCAGCTGGTAGAGCTGGAGAAGGAGTTCCACTTCAACCGCTACCTGTGCCGGCCGCGCCGAGTGGAGATGGCCAACCTGCTGAACCTCACCGAGCGCCAGATCAAGATCTGGTTCCAGAACCGCCGCATGAAGTACAAGAAAGACCAGAAGGGCAAAGGCATGCTGACCTCGTCTGGGGGCCAGTCCCCGAGTCGTAGCCCCGTGCCTCCCGGTGCAGGAGGCTATCTGAATTCTATGCATTCACTGGTCAACAGTGTCCCATATGAGCCCCAGTCACCCCCTCCTTTCTCCAAGCCCCCCCAAGGCGCCTACGGGTTGCCTCCGGCCTCCTACCCTGCTCCCCTGCCCAGCTGCGCTCCCCCACCTCCCCCACAGAAACGCTACCCAGCGGCGGGGTCAGGCGCAGGGGGCACCCCTGACTACGACCCGCATGCTCACGGCCTGCAGGGCAACGGCAGCTATGGGACCCCACACTTACAGGGAAGCCCCGTCTTCGTAGGGGGCAGCTATGTGGAGCCCATGAACAACTCTGGGCCAGCACTCTTTGGCCTAACTCACCTCCCCCACACCACCTCGGCTGCCATGGACTACGGGGGCACTGGGCCGCTGGGCAGCGGTCACCACCATGGGCCGGGACCTGGGGAGCCACACCCCACCTACACGGACCTTACTGCCCACCATCCTTCTCAGGGAAGAATTCAGGAAGCGCCCAAGCTCACCCATCTGTGATGATGGGCTTAGGGCTGCGAGCCAGGAGAGTCGCCCACCCAACCTTCTTTGCTTTCTTTTCCCCTTATTTGTTTTGCGTTCTTCTTGCCTCTCCTTTTTCTCCTCTGCACCCCTCCCTCATTTTGTTTTCTTTGGTAACGCGTCTTTATAGTTTGTGTGACGGAGCAATCTCGGTTGCTGGAAAGGCTGTCAGTATCAGTAGCGACATTACCGCCACCCTCCTCGCCCTGGCCTCTGGCCCTGCATTCTTTACCTTCTCTACTCTTTGATAAGAAACAGGGTATATGAACAAACTTTCTAGTCGAGTTTTCAATGTGAATTTGTTCATACTTTATGGCTCCCGAGAGGAAGCAACTGAGGTGGTTTTTTTTTTTTAAGTTTTAGTTTTTAAAATTGCACTTCTTGTAATGATCGAGAAAAAGAAATCAAAGGCGCTTTGAAACAGGAACTCCCTGTGCAAAGATGACTTAGCGTACGTCTCTCCGTGTGTGTGTGTGCTGGTGAACAGTCAGATTTATTTATATTTTTTTGCAAGCATTGAATAGTCTAAGTTTTAAATATTATTTATCCCCATCCGTTCGTATTTATATTAAAGAAATTCTGTACCCTGATTGTTCAGAAGGTTTCTTGAGCCTTTTGTTCAATGGTGTATTGGCATACATAGACAATTTATTTGAAAGGGAAATAAAATTCCTTTATAAAAAACCGTAGCAATGCAATAAGAACAAAGAGGACCCAGAGTTTGAAAATAGTGGTTTAGGTTAGTAACATCCGGCAAAACTGAACGCTAAAAATGCTAGATTTGTTTGGAGAGTTTTACATTCCTTGCTGCTCACATTCTGAGAAACAAAACAAAAAAAAAAATAAAGTTTTTATTCTGATTACGATCCGTGTCAAAAGGGGTTCTTTGGCTGGAGACGGGTCTCTGCGTGGAGTCTCTGCGTGGAGTTCTAGCAGAAGCGAACCGGCAGCGGCTGCCGCAGCCCCGCGACTCCGGCGCGGCGCGCGGCCTGGTCCGGCGGCGTCTGCCTTGGAAGCTCAGCGAGGTCTGGGGACAGAGGCCGCGGTTTCCAGCGGCTGCCGCAGCTCGGGAAAAGCCACGCTCCCGGCCCGCCGAGCGGCCTGGTTCCCAGCTGCCGCCCAAGCAGGGCGCCGGGCTGCTAAGGACGGGGCAGCCGGGCAGGAACAAAGGCGGCGGGGATGGGGCGCAGCGGGGGGCGCACAGGTGCGGGGCGCGGCGCACCGAGGACCCGGGGCTCCTTTCCGTTCCCCGCACCGAAAGCCAAGCCCATCGGCCAAGGCCTCTACCTTGGGAACCGCACAAGGGCTTAAGCTCTTCCCACAAGCTATCGAATTCCAGGTCTCCACTGAGGATGCTTCGCGGTTCATTATCACTCCTGAAGAAGATGGGGAGGGGGGGGGCTCGTCTAAATTCACCTCAAAAGGGACCGACTCTCCCTCAGGTCTCCAGAAAAAGGACCGAGCTTCACACAGTCCTCCAGTCCAGTCCTTGGACTGGAAGGAATCCCTTCCACGAATCTCAGCATCAAATTCCTCCGGAATCCAGCATTTGCCATTCTGTGGATTTATTTCCTCTCTTTTTATGGCCCCAGGGGGAGGAGGAGAGAGAAAGGAGATTGGTATCTTTCTAATAAAAATGCAATCGTACAAGTACTTCTTTCATTTGCTGCTACATAAGCTTAATATTACATTTCCACGTTTGGATTTAAGATAGAATACCCGCTGACTGGCTGGCAGAGTGAAAGGCAGATACCGCAAAAGAGAAATATTCCCATCTTCAAAGTAAAGGATTGCAGATCCATGAAGCCAAACTCAGGAAAAGCAAGCTTCACAGCTGCGTCCCATCACTAACCCCTCAGAGCTGGACGTGAACGGCCTGCGTCGGGAGACTGGGGGCATCTGAACCCCCATTCTCTCTGGATTGTATCTTTCAGAGGCAGAAGTGGAAAATGTCGCCATTTTGTTTGCAATCTCGAATATCCATCATCATGGCCTCTACCCACCCACACCCCGGCGCCCTAAGAAAATCCTTAAAAGCAAGAGCTGGAGTCATTTCTGGGTACCTGCTGAGTCCCAGAGAGCAGCGTTTAGGAACCCTTTTCATGTTTTAGGAAAATGAAAAATCTCGAGGATACAAAACCAGGCTGCGGGCAGAATGCTGGGAGTCTCACACCAAAGGAGCTTTCCCCACGTCCCCCTCCGCTCTTGACCCGTGCTCTCCTTTGAAAGCTTTTGGCCTGTAGGGAAGTTGGATTTGCTCTCCTCACCCCGATCTCCTTAGGGTGCACACATCAGAAACACAGAGGCTGGAAAACCAGTCATTGTGAGAACTGGAGCCTTTTGGGTTATTGAAACCGTACAGATAACAGCAGTCTTTTTATGTAAGCATTAAAAAAAAACATGCATAAAATTACCTGGGAAAATAAGGGACAGCATCAAGGGAAAGAGGTGCTGGGGGAGGTCTCCCCTGAAAACCTCCCAGATATATCAGCATTTGAAGCTATGCCTGTGAATCTCCCCCTCGGGTTCCGCCTTGCCTCAGGGCAGACATTGGACACGGAGACCCCAATACTCTTTCCCATTTCTTGTCACTCAAGGCGTTCATTTTGGTTTTCAAAGAAAAAAAAAACATATCACTCTCAGCTTCCTGGATATTAGAAAGAAATGTTTATTAAAATATCTCCAGAGTTAACGTAATAGACTGGGGGACGATCTGAACGCTAGGCAGTCTCAGAAAAGGGTTTTCTTCCAGATGGCTTTTGAATTAAGGCAGTTGAGAGAGGCGAGAAGCTTTTCACCCACGCAGCCTGACAAAGCCCAATGCTGTGGGCTGCCTTGCTTTCTAACTTTCCTCTGTCTCTCAATACTTTCTGGGTAAAAGCAAATGACCAAAGCCACCACCCTTAAATCTGCAAAGCACCTTTCCTGAGAGCAGCCTTAGAACCCTCTCTCTTGCCAAACCCCGATCTTTAAAAAGACAGAATTCCTTGTTTACTTGCGTTTCCTGCTCCCTTCTCTGCTCGGCCACATTTGAGCTTGGAAAAAGCTTGAAGCTGAGATGTGTTCTTAAGGGCCAGAAGCTGTCAGGGCTTTTGGTGAGCAAGATTGATCGCACCCAGACTTCCTTCAGAGCTTTGTTTGGAATAAAAGCAAGAAAACTGGGAAAAAACCTTACATTTTTCTGAAATAGCATCTCTATCTGCAAGGCAATGCTCTGAGCTGGTCAAGGTTGGAGGCCACTTTAGAGCTCCTTTCCCACCCAAAGCCCTTAAATGCTAGCCTCGGAGATGGAGTTCTGCCCTTGCTCCTTGCTTGGCCTTTCTTGTTTTCTGCATAGAATTTTCTCCCCCACCAACCTTTCTCTCCTTGGCCATCAGAATGATTTATTTTCCTGCCACTGATGCCTGCCGGCCTGGGGCATTCTGATCACTTGGTCCATTTCAAAGGAAGCAAAAAAAAAAAAAAAAAAAAAAAAAATCTGAATCTCCATCCTTAGGGTTTAGGGGAGAGAAGGTGCCTTCATCAAATCTCTCTCTCTCTCTCTCTCTCTCTCTCTCTCTCTCTCTCTCTCTCTCCTTTCTGGTTTGGTTTGGTGATTTTTTAAATTTTAAGTTCTTGCTTGGTATCTAAAGGTGTTGTCTTTTGACTCCTTCAGCCCTGTCCAGCACTGAGTCTGAAGTCCTGTCTCAGAGGAAAGAGAATGAAGGAGAAGTAGATGCGATGTAACTCCTCCTTGAGTCGCCCTCTCCCCTGCAATGCTGTTTCCACACCAGAACCAGGGTGCGATTCTCCCTTGGTGCCCAAGAGCAGGAAGGTGTGGGAGGCCTTTCAGGCTGCCAAGAAACACTCGCTGCATCTGAACCAACCAGTCCCCAACCAGAGCGACGAGGACTCGAAGAAGAGTAGGAGGGAACAGGGACCGAGGAATAAGAGTCCTTTCCCTCCCTGCTGACAAGTCCCAGTACTCTTCCTGGAAGTCGGAAATACTCACCGCACCCGAGCCCTACGGGTATGAAACCCAGAGTGCCAGGAGCCGCACGAGCCTGCTCGGGACATTATTGCTTTGGCTGGCCGCCGCCCAGGCTACGGGGATTTGGACACAAGGACCTGGGGCTGCTGTCTCTCTTGGCACATGCATCTATCTTTCTCCAGCCACTCCTGAGAAGCTGATGGCGAAGATCAGCAGGCTTCGAGAGCCGCCTCTCTCGGTTTCCGTTGCCCGCAGGAGCCAGATGCAAAGCTGCCGTGGATAAAGCCGGCTAACAATGGGCCAGGGGCGCAGGTCCCAGGCTGGACAGAAGAGGAGGCGAGAGGCGAGAGGCTGCGAGGGAGGAGAAGGGGACAGGATAGAGTGGGGTGAAGGAAGGGGAGAGGAAAAAAGGAAAGGAGAAAGGACATGAGAGAAGGGGGAGGGGAGAGAGAGAGAGAGAGAGAGAGAGAGAGAGAGAGAGAGAGAGAGAATGAATATGAATCGGTTCTGAGATCCAGGAACTGATTTTGGAAAAAGTAGAGGAGGAAGAGGAAAGGTGAACCCCATATCTCCTTTCTCTCTCTCTCTCTCTCTCTCTCTCTCTCTCTCTCTCTCCTGTCTCCCCCTCTGCTCCTTTCTCTTGCCTTAGCAGAACTTATGTGGCTGAGATGCAGGGCCCTGGGGTGTCAAAACTTTGAAGATTAATGGATTACTTTGTTAATGACTGCAGGCGTCAGGCTGAGGTGCTTAAATGATTTGTGAGGTGCGAGGCGTCTTCCCGACAGTCCCAAACAATGCGCGGAGTGTGCGGGGGAGGTAGAGGGCAGCCACTGGCGGGACCGGCAGCAGGGCTCACACGCACACACTCACACACACTCCAGGGAGCACACTAGATCCTTGCAGATCAGGAGGCAAACAGGCACTCTCGCCCCCCACGCACTCCGGGGCATTCCCATCCACACCCACATATATGTATTTTTGCCCTGAAAAAAAAGTATAAATAAAGCCTCCATGGCCCCCAATGAGGCGTTCCTTTCTGACTTTTTTGGATCAATCAAACAGACAGTGGCTTCTTTTGATTAAAGCCCAAATTGTCATTGGGCAGAAGCAATCATGTGACAGCCAATTCGGTCCAATTTCAACCTTGTCTCCATGAATTCAATAGTTTAATAGTAGCGCGGTCCCCATACGGCTGTAATCAGTGAATTAGAAAAAAAACACCCCAGCAGCGATCTTCTATGATAGATTTTTTTTTCCTTCGCGCTCGCCTTTTTCCTGGGCCTTGCCCCCCCAAAGCCCCTCCAAAAGAGGGAACTTTTCCTCCGAGGGGGCTCCAAGGAGAAGGCCATGAATTACGAATTTGAGCGAGAGATTGGTTTTATCAATAGCCAGCCGTCGCTCGCTGAGTGCCTGACATCTTTTCCCCCTGTCGCTGATACATTTCAAAGTTCATCAATCAAGACCTCGACGCTTTCACACTCGACACTGATTCCTCCTCCTTTTGAGCAGACCATTCCCAGCCTGAACCCGGGCAGTCACCCTCGCCACGGCGCTGGCGCTGGCGGCCGCCCCAAGTCGAGCCCCGCGGGCAGTCGCGGCAGCCCGGTGCCCGCCGGCGCCCTGCAGCCGCCCGAGTACCCCTGGATGAAGGAGAAGAAGGCGGCCAAGAAAACCGCGCTGCCGCCCGCCGCCGCCTCCACGGGCCCTGCCTGCCTCGGCCACAAAGGTCAGTCCGGAGACTTGGCCCCAGGTCCCGGGGACCCTCGTCCCCCTCCGGGCTTCCCTACGAGCGGTTGTGGGGGAGGGGACCATGAGCTTCCAGGGAAGGGGGAGAGAGAGAGAGAGAGATGTCTGGTGGCCGGCCTCATGCCCCTGTGGTCTCAGGAGTGGCTTTGGTGGAGGGGAAAATAGATCCCGAGTCCCACAATGAGACATATATATTTTGAGGAGGGGGGGCACTTTCCCTAACTTGTGTAATGTAGGATGATTTATTTGAGTTGGAACTGACCTCCTCTTGTCTAGTTGTCCTAGAGTTTGGCTTTTTGACAGTAATGAAGAGTGATAGACCGCTCTTGCTCAGCTAAGCAGCTGATGCATTAATTATAAATTGTGTTGTAGCTAATATAAAGTTTGCTCCCGGATGAAGAGGTTGGGGGGAGCCACAGGCAGGAATTTGATGGAGGTGGAAGAGACTGGGCTTCCCCGGGCTGGGCTCCCAGGAAAGGCAGCACAATAGCTGCACTGCATCCAGGGGCGGCCATTTTGTTGCAGTTGATCTTTTCTGCTGTATTTATTCTCCAGTGGAATAACCCTGCTCGGACTCCTCCGCCTTCAACTGTACGTGTGTCTCTTGTTGGTTTCCCTTTCTGCAGAATCCCTGGAAATCGCTGATGGCAGCGGCGGGGGATCCAGGCGTCTGAGAACTGCTTACACCAACACTCAGCTTTTGGAGCTGGAAAAGGAATTTCATTTCAACAAGTACCTTTGCAGACCCCGGAGGGTGGAAATCGCCGCGCTGCTGGATTTGACCGAGAGACAAGTGAAAGTGTGGTTTCAGAACCGGAGGATGAAGCACAAGAGGCAGACCCAGTGCAAGGAGAACCAAAACGGCGAAGGGAAATTTAAAAACCTGGAGGACTCGGACAAAGTGGAGGAAGACGAGGAAGAGAAGTCACTCTTTGAGCAAGCCCTCAGTGTCTCCGGGGCCCTTCTGGAGAGGGAAGGTTACACTTTTCAGCAAAATGCGCTCTCGCAACAGCAGGCTCCCAATGGACACAATGGCGACTCCCAAACTTTCCCAGTTTCGCCTTTAACCAGCAATGAGAAAAATTTGAAACATTTTCAGCACCAGTCACCCACTGTTCCTAACTGCTTGTCAACAATGGGCCAGAACTGTGGAGCTGGCCTAAACAATGACAGTCCCGAGGCCCTCGAGGTCCCCTCTTTGCAGGACTTCAATGTGTTCTCCACAGATTCCTGCCTGCAGCTTTCAGACGCGCTCTCGCCCAGCTTGCCAGGCTCCCTGGACAGTCCTGTAGATATCTCAGCTGACAGCTTTGACTTTTTTACAGACACACTCACCACAATCGACCTACAGCATCTGAATTACTAAGAACATTAAAGCAAAGCAAAAAAAAGCTCCACAAAACAAAAACGCCTTGGACCAGGTGGTTTTGCCTTCTTTTATTCTGGGAGTTGATTTTCGTTTTGACTTTCTTCTTGATCTACCCCCACTCTCTTAAATGTTGAGGACTTTCCGTTTACCACTCTCCCCTGACCCAGTTTTAAAGCCATCTCGTACAAATTATGTTGGCGTTCTAAGCGTTTTTTACACCGAACCCAACAGCTTCTATGTGATTTTCCTGAAAACAAAACATGAGGCCTGCAAGAAAGTGATCATAAATTGCCCTGTCACTTTCTTTTTATTTTTGTACCACATTAGGATGCGTTGTCATGCGTATTTTTGGTAGAATAAATTCTCCTTTGCTATAAGTAGCTTTCTTATTTTTTTCTTCCCCTCCTTCACAAGGCTTATACTGATTTCTTATACTTCTTTTAGTCTAACATGGTAAATAAAAGTCTGGTCACAATTTACTTTTTCAATCTTAAGATATTTTATTAGGGTGGCATGTTCAAAGTCTGCAGCAGACAGCAACAAAGAAGAAAACCAGAAAGTGGCTAGGGCTTCTGGCAAAAAAAAAAAAAAAAAATATTTTGCCCCCCCCCCAAGGGAATGGATTTGGTTTTCAGTGTTGAGACTCAGGCCATAGAGTTAAATTAGTAATAGAAACAGGCTTGGGCAGCCCGAGTTGGCCCTAGCCCAAGCTTTTGAACGTGGAGAAGTAAAGTGCCTACACAAACTTCAGAGTTCCAGGATGAGTGGGGTGGAGTTCCCTTACCAGGCTGCTAATCTCTAGGCCCATAACGGGAGTTATCAAAAATTCATTTATTTACACACATTTGTTTCAAACATCTACATTCCAACCCTTCCCCCCCTCCCCCCACCCCCTTCATTTTCAGTGTGGTTGATTAATCTCCCAGCTGTGGATGGGTTCAGGAAAAACAGACCTAAAAGACAGAGGAAAACAAAACAAAACAAAACGGCGGTTACTAGCTGGGAAATGCATGCCAGGAAGGGCTCTTTCCAGCCATCCCAGGATTCTTCTTGCTCTCAACACACACACACACACACACACACACACACACACAATCAATATTTAATCCTTAAATCTGTTTACATTGCTAATAATAAATCATTAAAGGTTTGAAGGCAGGTTAGCGAGCTGAGAGTTTAAAAGTAGTCTTCCCCCCTAGATTATCAACTGACCCAGCTTATTAGACAGAGAAGGAGCACTTTAAATGAAATACCAATAAAATGTGATCTAGGGTGTGTTGTTGGGCTCTTCTGTTTTTCCCTTCTTTTGTCTCCTCCCACTATTTATTATTTATTTATTTTCCTTTCTGCTCTGGTGACTTACCGTGAGAAACTGCAGCAACATGTGCGTGGGGGGCGGGCTGACTGATGGAAGAACCCAGCTCTTACCAGCAAAAGCTTGGGAATTAACAAGGAAACCTCCGGAGTTTACTCAGGGGTTTGCTCCCTGCCTTCTTTCTCTTCACCCTTCACTCTCCCAATCCCTCAGCAGCGTTGGTGTGTGGGGACTGTGGTGGGTTTCAGGCCCCAGGCTGCGAGAGCTGAGCAGGGTGTCCCGGCAGTGGCCAGGGCTGCGCAGCTCCTGGATGCGATTCGTCCTAAGCTCATAAATCAAACGCTTTCTATGAATGAGAATGTCATCAAAGAGATCAATTGCAGGAACACATGCACAAATAAAAATCCTCTTACGTATTTGCCGGGGATCCCCGTCCGAAAGCATTAAGTTAGAAGGCGTTTAGTCATAATTCATTTTTATTGCTCTTTTAAAACAACAGCTTGGCTGGGCCGCGGATGCCAAGAACAGCTCCGGGCCTCGGTCTGTCTCCTCCTCCCTCTTTCTCTTTCCAGTAGAAGAGCCCTGAAAGAGGCACTTGGAGCCAAGCGCGCCGCTTGCAGAGGATTATTTCACTCATGGCCCAAGCTCGCCTTTCACCCACTCTCTTGGGGCTATTTAAAGACACGTTAGCTCGATTCCTGCGTGGGTCGCTGGCCTTTTCTTGCTGCTCAAATAAGACCAAAAGGTCTCTTACCCTGTTCAGTGGCCTTTCTGATTCCTCCGGGTTGGGGGCTGGGAAAGAATCTGAGCTGCATACTAGGGGTGAGCCTCCTCGGGAAAGCTCGGGCCTGTGGTCAGCAGAGGCCTAGCCGGTGGTTAATAGGGCAAGGTCTGTGGAGGCCCCGAGCCAGCGCTGCCTGCGGTGTCTCTGTGGGTCGAGTGTGTTTGTGATACTGATGAAAACACCCCACGTAGGCTGCCCAGAAAAACAGGGGCGAGGGAAGGAAGTGAGTGAGTTCCAGGAGTGAGAACTAGCGGGAGGGCAGCGGAGGCCTGGGGGGGGGGGAGGGGGCAGCTTTCAGGCAGGCGTCCTGGAGCCGGTAGGTTAATGCAAATCGGTACCAAGGAGGCCCACAGAGGGCCTGGCTAGAGGCTAGGGGGAGAAAAAATGGACTGCCTTCTGCCGAGAGAGGTCCTCACCAGCACTCTCCGCATCCAGTCTCTCTCACTTCCTGTGCCTGACTCCCAGGAATCCATTCTTTCCTCATAGCTGGAGGACTGCCCTCCCCAAAGACTCTACTGGGATGTTTCCTCAGAAGATGAAACTAAGGCAGGAAACTTCCCAGGTCTTGCTCCTCCCTTAGCCATGCTTTGGGGTGACTCAAGGGTCACAGAGAAATACCACTCCCCAAATAAGTGGCTGGGGTAAATGTTCAGTTGCCTCTAAGGGGGTGGGGACCAGGGACATAGGTCTGCTTAGGTTTCCAGGAGGGTGGTCAGGTTTGCAGGGGGCGGGGTTGAGAGCTGTGGGGGAGGGGACAATGTCTCTCTGTGGAGACCACAACACAGAAGCCAGAAGAGTGACTTTGCACTCTTTTTTTTTTTTTCCTATAGAGAAGGGAACTCCCAAACTCACACATAAATTACACTGTCAATTTCATGTCTGATACAAGGCTAGAAGCATCCTCAGAGTAAAACCCGTGCAGCACTGTCTACAAGCTTTCTTAGGTGACTGCTGAATTTCTCCTATTTAAGACTATGTCTATTCCCATCTCTGGCTGGCCTCTTCTTTCTCCAAGCCCAGAGTTGACATAACATCTAATAGTAAACAGCAATTACTGACACCATCAGCATCCTTATAGGACAAGGTTGATGGGAAACAGGACCCCCTGTCCTGGGATGATGCACACATTTGCCCGTGTCTCTCTGGGGAGTGACCTGCAGGTTCACACAAGCAACTACACAGTACACAGTAGGAAAGGGTCCCATGCACTCAGTCCACTGCCCCGCCCATCTGTCCTCAACCCCTCCAATCCTCACAGGCAACAGAGGATGGCGGGAAGAGGGGGCTCTTCCACTCCTAACTTGCCCCTCCTGGAAGAGAGAAACTTGATCGGGGTGAGGGCTGGGGGGTGGGGGGCGGTGTCAGCATACCTTTTAGGAGCTGAATGTTATCTGGCCCTCTGAGGCCTACCCTAGAGTGAGCAAGCTCCTGGGTCTCTAAGAGTCGGCAGATGGCCTGCAACTCAGGCTCGGCCCTCACGCCAGCCACGTCTGCGGGCGTCAACTCTCTCCTTTGCCTTCTACCCCTCAAACTCCAGTAGCAGAGTTGCCCCGGATCTTGCAGGGCTACCAAGAGCAAAGTGACTGAGAAGGAGAAAGGGCAAGAGAAGAAGGGAAGAGAGAGAGAGAGAGAGAGGGCAGAGAGTGGATACCTGGCCTTTCCCAGAGAGCTAGGTTCCTAGGGCTTCCCCACCCCACCCCGCCCCCCATCCCGCGCCCCTGGGGTCGAATTACAGAAGTTCCCATTGCCCCGCTATTGGCCGGCAGGAACCAGGGAAGAGGGCTCGGAGACCCTTTAGATGAGGATAGAAGTTTCTTGTCTAGCTTTGGTCCCCGGCACATTCACCATGGTTCCTCCCAGTCAATCCTCTGCGCACGTCCCTCTACATTCCGAGGCTGGCGAGCCAGTGACGCAACCTCGCCCTAGGCGCCGGGATTCCGGGCTCAGGTCTCTGCAGGGGCTGGGCAGTGGCGGCGGTCCCGAGCTGAGGGCGTGGTGTCTGTTGGATTCCCACCCTTCCCACCCCGCGTGCTTCCCAGCTCCGGTCCCCAGGGTCCTTGCGACCACGCAGAGATTTTTCGGCCCACAAGATGCCCGCCACAAGAGAGCCGGGAGGCCTCGTCCCCTCTCACCTCTTGCCAGCTCGGCTTTCTGGGCTGGGTGGGGAAGGGGCCGCGGAGGGTGCCTCCCATCCCCCACATCTGGAGGCGGAGGCGCGCAGAGCCGGGCGCGCGCAGAAGGCAATCTCGACTCCTTTTGGCCCCAGGGCTCCAAGTCAGCTCCGGGAGCGGCCGCAGCTACTGCCGCGGCCCGGGCTGCTTGGGGGGGCGAGCGCGCGTCACCTACACTGAGGAGCGCCGGGGATTTAAATGCCACTGAAACGGTGATCCATCACGGCCGCAGCCGGTAAACTTTCGCAGGCGGCTCAGCCATTGGCTGACGGAGTCACGTGTCCTTCCCTCGAGCCCTCCGCCTGCCCGCCCCGCCTCTTGCGCACTGTACATTCATATCATTTTTCTTCTCTGGTCCTATGGAGGAAGTGAGAAAGTTGGCACGGTCACCCAGGGCTTCGCAGGACCCAGTCACTCAGTGACAGATGGACAGTGCGAGAATGAACTCCTTCCTGGAATACCCCATCCTTGGCAGTGGCGACTCTGGGACCTGCTCGGCGCGAGCTTACCCCTCTGACCATGGGATTACAACTTTCCAATCCTGCGCGGTCAGTGCCAACAGCTGCGGCGGCGACGACCGCTTCCTAGTGGGCAGGGGGGTGCAGATCAGCTCGCCCCCCCACCACCACCACCATCACCACCCCCAGCCGGCTACTTACCAGACTTCTGGAAACCTTGGGGTTTCTTATTCCCACTCGAGTTGTGGTCCAAGCTATGGCGCGCAGAACTTCAGTGCGCCTTATGGCCCCTATGGATTAAATCAGGAGGCAGACGTAAGTGGTGGGTACCCCCAGTGCGCTCCCGCTGTGTATTCTGGAAATCTCTCGTCTCCCATGGTCCAGCATCACCACCACCACCACCAGGGTTATGCTGGGGGCACAGTGGGCTCGCCCCAGTACATTCACCACTCATATGGACAAGAGCACCAGAGTCTGGCCCTGGCCACGTATAATAACTCCTTCTCCCCTCTCCACGCCAGCCACCAAGAAGCCTGTCGTTCCCCTGCTTCAGAGACGTCTTCTCCAGCGCAGACCTTTGACTGGATGAAAGTTAAAAGAAACCCTCCCAAAACAGGTAAATCCTCTCGGCTGACAAACAAATGCTATTCGATTTTTGCAAGGGGCCGGTACACCTAGTTTCCTAGAAAAATTAATGATTTTAAAAGCTTGATTCTTGTTTGTGTCTAATAGCATCTAGAGTTGTAGTGTGTAGGGTGCCCAGGTGTGTTGAGTCAAAGGAGTTTCAAAGGGGCTGAGGTTTAAGTGGTCTAGAGGTAGATAGTGGGGTGGGAGGTGGTGATGGTGGTGGTGTCCTGTTAATATCTGCAAGGCTCCATTAATCACGAGCCTGATCACGCTAATGGTTGACTTCAGGTTACCACGTTACTTACACATCGTTCAGTTACTGGCGCTTCCCGATAGGGTGTGCGCTGAGCAGTTAACCGAATATCGCCTCAAGCTTGGGGTAATAGGATAAAAGTTTAAGAATTTTTACCTTTTCTCTCTTCCTCCCCTACCCTAGGGAAAATTGGAGAGTATGGCTACGTGGGTCAACCCAACGCAGTCCGCACCAACTTTACCACCAAGCAGCTCACAGAGCTGGAGAAGGAGTTCCACTTCAACAAGTACCTAACGCGAGCGCGCAGGGTGGAGATAGCCGCGTCCCTGCAGCTCAATGAGACCCAGGTGAAGATCTGGTTCCAGAATCGCCGCATGAAGCAGAAGAAGCGCGAGAAGGAGGGCCTCTTGCCCATCTCCCCCGCAACTCCTCCTGGAAGCGATGAGAAGACTGAAGAATCATCTGAGAAATCCAGCTCCTCGCCCAGTGCTCCTTCTCCGGCTTCATCTACCTCAGACACTCTGACTGCCTCCCACTGAGGCTGCCCCAGCCCAGCTCTGCAGCCCTGGCTTCCCCCTGAGCTGGGATTTCTTACCCAAAGCACATTCTTAGCTTATCTTCTCTTTACAGACTCTCTCTCTCTTCCTTTCTGGTCCCATCTGGGGAGCTCCAGGCCAAGATAAGGTATTTCCAGAGAATTCTGGAGACTTGGTTAGAAGTTAACTCCTTAATTCACACCTGGTGCCCACATCAATTTCTGAGAGTTCCCAACATCCTTTCTTTACAGTTGTGAGATTTTTCACACAACCTATGGTTCCTTTCAGATGTCCGTTGGAGAGCAGTTCCCTTTGCCAACAGACTTTGCAGGAAGGAGGCATCTCACCTTTTTTCTATGTATTGTTCTTCTCCACATGGCCCTTAAGTAGGACATAGAGGAGAGTGTCCAAAGACTCGTGAAGCAGAGATGCACTGTGTTTACACAATTAATTGACCCCTTAACTTAGCTGGTTTCATACGTGTGAGTTTGCTGGTTGTAAATGCTTTCTCTCCAGAAATTTATCTTTATACACATTTTGTAGAAATATGTAGGTCACTAAATCAAACAGGGTGGACACATTCCCAAGACTGGTATAGTTTGTGTGTGATTGTGGGTGAAAGAAGAAACCCTCTTTCATTGAAACAGAGTCAGATGCCTCAGAAGGTGGCCTCAGTTGGTTCTTTCAGAGTTAAGAAGGCTTTCCAAACTTTAACCAGTTCTTCCTGCTTCTCTGACCACCTTGCGTTTAAAAATGATGCTGGATTATTTGTAACCTAAAGGTATTCTTTCAATCACCCTTTCTCTCCACAGTCTCTTGTACCTTGGCTGGATCCAATGCATTTTCAGCTGTTAAATGTGACGGGTGGCACAATGAATGTATATTTTGTGTGATTCGTGAATAGTCTTCTGCATGTCGCACAACGTTTTGACGTCCCTGAAATATCACACTGAGTTCTATCAGTTATCCTTTGTGAACCTATGATAGTCCCCAGTTTCTGTACAATCATGAACAGCTCTGAGATCCTTGAGTGATATGGTCCAGAGCAGAGTTTACGGGTCTTAAGATGTCTGTAATAAAAATATTCAAGTTTCAGGTATGCCTGAGCATCTTGTGTATTTGGCGGGGGCTATGGTGGTCGCTTACCACTACACTGGCTCATTTCATATGGGGAAGGGAGGGTGGTGTTTATTTTCAAAGAAGTAGGCTTTCCTCTGTCATGTAGCTTGCAGGTTTCCCTAGAAGTACATTCTCATCCAACCAATGTCTATTTAATGCACTGATCTTTTTTACAATAACAACAGCTCTTTTATTATAACCAGAGTTCAAAATGGGAAAAAAAATGACGGAGATCTCTTTTTGAAACAAACATGGATACTTCCTGGGTCAAGTGCTAACCTTTTCACCTCCAACTGAATGTTGACATATACGTAAACACAGCCCCTTCAAAAGCTGAAAAGTGTCTTCAGTCAGTCTTTCCTCACATTCTTGAACCCAGAGCAAAGAGATTCACATTTAATCAGCTTCAGTATAAAGCTATGGTACGGATGCCCCCCATTTCTTTTCTTTTTTTCTTTTCTTTTCTTTTCTTTTTTTTTTCTTTTTTTTCTTTTCTTTTTTTCTTTTTGGATTGTCAGGCTGTGTTCCAGTATATTCCACCTTATAAGCCGATGGTCTCTTTTCAGCGAAGCCTTGCCCCTTTCCCGATCCCCAGCACCCACCCCTCCCGGCAGCTCCTCACCTCCCTGCCTTGCACATCCCACCCCTTCAGGTTCAGCTTTCATTTCCTTGTCTCCGTGGCTGTAATGGGTCTCTGTACAGTCCTAATTCTGTACCACAGAACCTGGAAAAGCGAGTCACACTCTCTCCGGATTCAGACTCTTCCAGGTGAGCAAACCAAGCGTCTCTATATCCAAATCGCTTCTGGTCAAGGCATGTGTCAGAGGAGAGGAAATCAACACATGACTGAGTTCAGCATGGCTCTTCTAGACCTCTTGACAGTTTCCTTTTATTTCTTAAACATATTTCGTGTTTTAAGCAACTTTTTCTGACCTTTTCTGCCGGCTGGTGTTAGGGATGGAGTTTAGGGCCTTGTATATTCTACACAGTGTGGGACCAAGGAGCTGAATCTTCATCCTCAGCCTTCACAGGTATTTGGAGGTGTTGATCCCTAAGAGCAGAGTAAAAAAAAATCTACAGCATCACAAATACAAACATGACTTCCCTTTCAGAGGGTGTTTTGAAAAGATGGGCTGAGGAGTAAGACCTACAAAGCATTAGAATTGACAGGCCTTCTAGAAGACTTATGGGGTTTTCTGCACATCCCTGTTAAATGAGGAAGCCGGGACGTTGTGGGAGCAGTGGCTGCGTGCATATCAAGAGCGCTGGGCACCCCCCCCCCCTCCTCAGCAGCTGAGATCGCCTGAAAAGATTCCAGTGGTTGGAGAGAACTTCAAAGACACCACCCCTTTCTTTCATTTCCCCCTGCCTGGCTATACTGTATCTTTTGTTTATTAGTGTAAGGCCACAAAGCAAAACAGATGGTTGGTTTTCAAATACTTTAATGTGTTAAAGTGTCATTTGCATACCACTGTCTTGATTTCAATATCTAAAAGCCGGCGGACCTGCTGGAATCTTAGAGATTCCAATCTTCAAGGTGCTAGTTTTAATGAAGCTGAGAGGGAAGAGAACGATAAATTATGCCTAAATATCCCTAGCCTTTTCTAGGTCATAGAATAAATCAGCTAACAAGTAATGCATTTAGGAGACATTAATATACCTTTCAACAAGGAAAACATTTGTATCTTTTTTAGCTGTCCCAATCGATTAAATCAAAGGTGCTTAACACATCTTATTTTAAGGTCTCTCTTCTGTTCTGTTCTCTGAGGGGCAGAGTTAGCACCTTGAAAAATGACAGCAGTTGTAACTGAAACAATGTAATTAGGGGAAACTGAAAATAGCATTTTGTTGATACATTTAAAAATGAAACAAAGGTCTTAATCAGGAATCCCGGGTAACTGCAATATAAAGTTTGTTTTATTTTATTTTATTTTATTTTTTTATTTCCTCTACCTTCATTCAAAGTACAGGCAAAATCGAGGGTGTCCTCAAAGTAGCCTGCGTTAGGTCTTGCTGTGACTGTGAAGTCTGCTTTAGGTTCACCTTTGCGAGTTTACTTTTGGAGGCTATTCAGATGCAGCAGTGTTTTCCTCTGGGGCAATCAGATTCAAACCGATCAATATTTACTCAGTCTGAAAGGGTTGTTGAAAAGGCTGCTAACAACAAACTGCTTAGCTGCTCACCCCTGTTTAATCTCAGGTTCACCGAAAGTTCAAGAAGAGATGAATGCAGTGGTGGTCACTTCAGAATGAGTCCCAGCAGTTTATCTGAGCTCTCAGCTAAAGGCAACAATTAGAGCTCCATTCCTCTTCCCGAAAGGGGCAACTTTCCTATTATTCTTTTGCTAAACAATGTCTACTAGAAACTTAAAACACTTTCCTCTTCCCTCTTAGTTCTTTTGGAGGGGGGGGGATGCTTCCAGCTCTCCTCCCCCTGCACCCCCCTGAGTTTTTCTGTCAATTCACTTAGGTTTCAAGTAAAATAAGTGGCACCGAATACCTTTAAAAATGTTAAATTAGTCTGACTGGAAGAGTTCCGGTTCATCTCAGAAAACGAAACTCCTTGGGTCAATAGCGCTAATCTTTGTGAAAGGGTCGGGGAGACAAGACCGAATTGAAATTCATCGCTTTCGAGGAATGAAGCTCAAATACGATCTGAGCTGGCTGTTCAGACAGGAGTGGGGGGCAAAAGTGATGTGTGTGGAAGAAAATCTTGGGCTACAAAGGGAGCTGTAGTAATCTGCACCCTCCTAGAGCACAACTGCAGAGAGAAGGGGAAGCCTGTGGGGAATGCTGTGTGGAAGACGCTGGACACTGGACCTAATTGCTACAGCTCTTCAGAGGTCAAAGTTCATGTAATCACTGCATAAATGCATACTAAATAGGGGTTTATTAAGCTTCCCCGATGGCTGAGCATGCCTGTGAAAAATGGTCACTGCTGTTCGAGCTTCTTCCTCAAGAATAATCATCCTTAAAGTAGGAATTCTAGGCGTTTTGAGTCTAATAGCATTTTGAGAGACAGGCAACCTTTTTGTTGTTTAAAAAAAAAAAAAAGGTGAGGTCAGTGAATGGGCAGTATCCTTCTCCACACTGGATGGGACAGTGAAAAGCCTTTCATTCCTAGACAAGTTAGGGTTTTTTTCTTCTTCAATACACGCAAGAACATGACCTAGCATGTCCCTGCCAGAGAAACTACTCATTCCACGGCTAACCAGGTGACTCCGTAGATTATGAGCGGGCTTGGTGAAGCCTCAGTGGAACTCTGCTTTAGACTTCCTTGTGCCCAGCTGGCCAGAGCTGAGTGAGGCCCATCTCTCTAGCCACTCACTTTAAGGATCAGACAAGGAGCCCAGAGGTAATCGATTTAAAGAAGAGTCAGTGATTAGTACCTAATTCCTAAATAAAAACCAGGATAGTTTAGAACCCAAGTTCAGCCCACTTCTAAGTTCTAGCATTCTAATTTTGATCTTTTTGTTTGTTTGTTTGTTTGTTTGTTTGAGACAGGGTTTCTCTGTGTAGCCCTGGCTGTCCTGGAACTCACTCTGTAGACCAGGCTGGCCTCGAACTCAGCAATCTACCTGCCTCTGCCTCCCAAGTGCTGGGATTACAGGCGTGCGCCACCACTGTCCGGTGTAATTTTGATCTTTTATCCATTATTTACCTTATGTGATTTGTTTCATTCTAGATATTTTCACATTGGAACTACTGAATCTTTGAAACATCCTTTTAATTAAGTGTTTTTCTATCATTCTGTTGAACTAGTACAGTTTTGGCCTCTTACTCTTAAAGACATACAGGCTTAAAATGCTCAGAGAGCATGTAAACACACACACACACACACACACACACACACACACAATTTGTTTTTAAAACCTAGACTTGATAAGAATCATTGAAATAACCGTTTTCTCCACTCAGAATTGGTCTCCATTAAATTGACCAGGTCTTCAAAATACA
Organism: Apodemus agrarius; assembly: GCA_964023405.1. Classification (NCBI taxonomy): domain Eukaryota; kingdom Metazoa; phylum Chordata; class Mammalia; order Rodentia; family Muridae; genus Apodemus; species Apodemus agrarius. The sequence continues at coordinate 78,408,495 of OZ030006.1, read as the reverse complement.
AGGAGCTTCACAATACAAGTTACATTGCAGGAAGGAACCCCCAGCCCTGAATCTTCTGTTGGTTTTTGGTTTTGTTGTTTTCTTGTTGGCTTTGTCTCCTGACTTGTTCTGACCCATATTTCTTAATTTATCCGTGACTCACGTTCCTAAGACAAACTCCGAACACACAGATTCCTTGTGAGAGGCTTGTGCCTTCTCCTTCATCTCATCCCCATGGGGTCTGACTAATCTCGGCAGAGCCTGATGGACACCAGGGGTTGTCAGTGTGAAGAGCTGAACTCGAGCCCTTGAAGAATTAGTGCCCTATTTTTAATAACATCATTAAGTACAGCCAGCTTTGGATTGCAGGACTGCAAACCAAGACAAGGGGGTTAGCTCATAACTGCTGTTACTTTGGGGGTGAGGTGGGGGCGGGGTCTGGGGTGTGGGGGTGGATGTACAGGACAATCCAAAGCTCTAATTATATCTTACAGAATTCCCTTCAGGAACCGTGCTTAGAATTTATTGGAAATACATGAGAAGACCAATGTTTCTTTTTGAACGTTTCCAGACACAACTAAAACACTTGTATCTATTTTTCAAGAATTTAAATTATTCCGATTAAAAACGTGCTGCGCAGAGCTAATCTATAGAAATCAGATCCTCTCCGGTTTTCACTGTAGGCGGATAGGGTTAATGGCTTAGGGGGAAAAATTATGCAACTGCTTGCAACACAAAATGGGGGGGAAAGAACATTTTTCTTTTTAAACTGAGAGTATTTTTAGCCGCGTTGGACATTTTTACAAACTATGGCCTGCTTCGTGGTAAAGGACGAATGATCCGCAGCACAGCACGGTTTAGAATCGGGGAGACGCCACTTCTCCGCCCCTTCCCCGCACTCTCGCAGAGTAGCTGTGATGCTGCTCTCTCTGGTCAAGTTTGAAAGAGGACTTCCCATTCCGAGGAGCAAATGGGCTCGCTTCTTCGGGGTGCGGAGGGGGCAGTTGTGTCAGCTCAGGTTTCCCAGCTGCCGGGGTGGGGGGGTGGGGGGCGGGGGCTCAGACGGCTTGGCGGGTGCGAGGGTACCCGCAGCGGTGGTAAGGGGGCGAAGCCCACGCTCCTCACCAGCCTCGGGCGCCCAGGCTCGCATTTCATCCTCCTCTCTGGGAGGTCTCTCGGGTCTCCCACGGCCTCTGGGAGTCAATGGAATGGGAGTTAGTTGGGCGTACCTTTCAGGGCGGAGAAGAACCCCAACCCCGTTTCAAGGGACAAAAGGGTTTCAGAATGATTTTTCTCAACAGGACAACTCTGCTTCCAAGTGTTGCTGATGGGTGTCTTTTTCTTGACATCTGTGGAATTTGAGGGGTTCCCCACCAAATCCCAGGAGGAAGAAGGACTTCTTCAGACAAAATCAGACCAAGGCCTAGAGAGCTAGCTACCTTCATCTGATCCATCATCCCTTCAGGGCTGGAGAGGAGGGTGCCTTACAGCTCAGCTCCACTGTTACCCCAAGACACTTGAGAGTGAGCCCCACTCTGTAACTTTTACTTCGTTTTAGCCTGAACTAGGGGATGGGGTGAGGGTGTGGATGGGGGTGATGGGTAGTTACAAATAGGCTTCTCTTTTCTTCTGGATAGTCTCCAGTATGTCAGGCTGACCCGGAACTCAGCAGAGGACCCGGACTCTCTGATCCCCCTTCCCCCGCTTTCCCAGTGCTGGGATTACAGGTGGGCCCTGCCACACCCCATCTCTGAGGCTTCCTGTGTGCTGAGGTAGTGCTATGCTGACTGGGCTAGGACCTCAGCTCCTAAACTGAAGAGATTCTGGAGAGCACCTTGTTGCTCCCACTTCAAACTCCTGCATAGAACTGTTCCTCCAGCCTTATTCTCCCTCCCCCAATCTACTTCCAATTCTTTTTGCTATTTCCCTATGAACACTTTTTTTTTTAATAACACCTAACTGGGATATGAACTAGGCTATCCATAGCATTCGTCTTGACTCTCCAAATGGCCCTCAAGCTCCTTGAGGGTACAGCTCTTGACTTCTGCTAACTGGGAGCATCACCAGGTCTTTGTAATCAAGAGAACTTTGGGTTATGGGGCTGGAGAGATGACTCAGTAGTTAAGAGCACTGGCTGCTCTTCCAGAGAACCCTGGTTCAGTTCCCAGCACCCACATGGTCTGTCTGTGACCAGTTCTCATACCTTCCCACAGGCACAGTGCAGGCAAAAACCAATGCACATAAAAGAAGTAGAAATCAATTTCCAGGCAGCAGCAGTCCACACCGTTAATCATAGCACGCTTTACTTTTTGTTTTCCGAGACAGGGTTTCTCTGTGTAGTCCTGGCTGTCCTGGAACTCACTCTGTAGACCAGGCTGGCCTCGA